>AYEL01084703.1:0-14413 GCA_000484575.1 Olivierus martensii
GGTAAGTTATTAATTTAGATGATGAACAATGATGTAAAATATGAAAATAAATATTTCTTAAACAGTTAGTGTTAAGTTTATTGTAGTTATTCATTGTGAAGTTAGCTAATGGCCAGAACCTCACAAAGCAAGAACCAATTACCATATTTTTCATAGAGTTAATACTTCGATTAGTGCGAGAAATTCATGGAACCAATTATTCGCACTAATCGAGGCCTACCTGTAATTAAATTGTGAAGAGAATGACATGAATTGATAAACTCTGTAAGCTAATAAGTTTAAACATGTTACGTATAATTATGTAAATGAAGCAACACAGGACTGTACGTCACTCAGATATAAAAGCCAATGCAACCAACGACTTACTGAGATGTTGTATCAACATAAGATTGGCTAAGTGACATTCGAATTCTTGTAAAGGTTTGCAATTGTTTGAAGTTTGTATCGGAGGTGAAGATAGTAGAATTTAAGTAGTATTTAAGGTTTATTTCTTGTAAATAATTGGATTTTTGATATTTGAGTTGGATTAAACAAGTTTTGTTAATTTATTGATTGTTGCTTTATTATCGTTTCAATAAAGCATTTATTAACACTTTTTGTAAGTGTTTTGAGTCTAATAAATGTATATTTGTTGTTATTTAACTTGTTTGAAAATTTATTCAATTTATTTGTGTACATTCTAACATCGTCTTGCTGTTTTCAATCTAACACTTATTCGTTACTTCTATTTGTAAGTTTCCGGTTTTTGTTTACCGGTTAAGCGTTAATTGTTGTTAGATTGTTTTGATTTAATTATATTTAAGCTAGAATTTAGTTAAAGACCTGAGCTCAGGCCAAAGTCTGGAATTTGCAGAGTCGTTAGACCGTTAGGTTTAGTTTATAATTATTAATTGGTATTCGTTAGAATTCGCAACTTTGCATGATTGACAAGAATTCAGGATTCTTACATTTTTAAGAGAAGAATCTAATTCTCCAATTTTCATCTCTTATCACTGCATTATTCATCAGAAAAATCTGTGTACAAAATCCCTAGGATTTGACAATGTAATCAAAGTTGTCACTGAGATCATGAACTTCATCTGGGCGAGGGGTTTGAATTAAGGCATTTCCAAAATTTTCTTGAAACTGAATACGATAAAGGTCAAAGTGATATTGTCTACTTTTATGAGATGCAAAGGTTGAGTTGCACAAAAGTGCTACAACAGGTTTTTGGACTGAAAGATGCCATCCAAGAATTCATGATAGAAAAAGTCAAACCAGTAAATGAGTTTAACAATCCCATATGGATGGCCAACTTTTCTTTTTTTACAGACATCTCTTCTTATTTGAACAAACTTAAATTAACTTGAAGTTTCAATCAAAATATCAGCTAGTTCACACACTGTTCAACCATGTCAAGGCTTTTCAAATGAAATTGAAACTGTTCAAAGTCAATTGCCAAGTTATAATCTAGCACATTTCAAAACCATGAGACAATTATGGGCTGCAGAATATGATCCTCCTTACACAATTTCAATAAGTCAGCTACAGTCAGTTCCAGGACAGATTCCAGGATTTCATTGTGCAGAAGAGAAAGTGATGCTGGTAATCAACCTCTTCTCTGCATATGTAGTCACTGCTCTGAGAGATTTTCAGATGGAACTAATTGAACTTCAGGCTATGCTGAACTTAAAATCAAGCACAATGAATTACCTATCCTGGATTTTTATCAGAAGTATTTGCTAAAGGACAACTTTCCAAATTTAAGAAGAAATGTAGCTAAGGTTCTCCCTCCCTGTTAGGTCCTCACTTACCTTTCAGTAATACTGGTTCAGAAGCACTTACCTTTGTGAGCAACTTTTTTTAAGAATGAAGCATGCAAAATAAAAACTTACAAGGGGAGGACACAGCTGACCCCCCACCGATTTTGATCCGCTTGCATATGGAAATTCGGTTTAACAATTAGATAATCTATATCATAGTTTGATCTTTTTTCCTTATTTGTATTCGTTAAAATTTTTATATAATTTTAAAATGGATTGTTCCTCAGATTCCTTGATAATTAATGTAATTATATGTCATTTAATGTTTTCTATTTAAATGTTTTAGTTAAATTTATGTACTCTTTTTTTTTGTTATATATTTAAATAATAAAACATATATTTAAGTGTGGTTATTCTTTAACCTTCCAACACCTTCGGACTCTGAGCGCCCTTACTCATGTGTTTTTAAATAAATAAAATATTAATTTATAATTCAGCCATCAGACACGTACCAATCGCGATACCCCACAACAACTTCATAAACATATTATAGAATTGAAAAAAAATAAATAAAAATTTCTACCTTATGTTTAAACAAGTATGATATTTTTTCCATAAAATCATTACAAGTTTTACAACAATTGTATTCTTATGTTTTTCAAGGCTGGCACGACAGGCCATGCCCTCCTTTCTCCCCACTCTGACAGACAAATGTACCCCTAGTCATTTAAAGTACAAGGGTAATTTAACTTTAACAATGGAAGCTCTGACTGCTGTTTAATTTATAAATAAATTATGGTGAATTGAAATATGATACTCTGTTTTTTAATCAAATGAGATTGGATAACAAAATAAATATTGAAGAAAAAAAAAAAAAAAAAGGAATATTTGCAGTTAGGAGAAAACATTTGAAGGATTTCAATAAAATATTTCTTCTAATCTTATAACTGATAATAAATTAGAGATAATTTATGCAAATTAATGTATCAAATTGATAATGCGTGACCAAAGATAATTACGGATGGTACACGCTAGGTGTCAGGTTTTAATAAAACCTCCATGTAAAGAACTGTTTTTCTGTTAAATTGATAAACAGAATCACTAAATGAAAGTTATAAACCTATTTAAAGCATAGCTAAGAAAATTTAAGGCCATAAGTGTTATTTTTGCAAAAAAGTAAATTTTTTAATAAACTTTTTTGAGTTTTATGGAAATTTAAATACATATAAAAAGATTTAAGGATCTACATATATTCTGAAACCATAACTTGAAAGCCATATAAGTAGGAAACTTATAGTAATAACTGTACTGTTTTTTAATAACAATTAATTATTAAATAGAAAAATGTCTAAAATCCACTTATGAAAAAATCTGAAATCATTATTAATTTCAAATAAAATATTTTTATATTCAAAATTATAATTACTAATGAACTGGTTTTTAAATATATCTCTTGTAATATTGATTTTGTAAAAACTAAAGATATTTAAGTTGCTAAAATGCTTACACATTAATACTATATGTACAGAAATAACTATCATCATTCAGGGGAATTTTTAATTAATGAAAAATGTCTTAGAATGTAAGACATAATCCAAGACATCTAAATATGAAGGAAAATTTTAAATCTGAAGACAATAACAAAGATAATCAAGTCACAAAGTTGTCTAAAAATAGTAGACACAAATTAGTTGTTTCAAATATCATCATGGATATAATTTTAAGACATTTGAATGAAGTTATCAAAAATGAAAATTTCTTATTCAGAATTTAATTTACAGTGAAAAAAAGATCTTAAAAATATTAAATTATCTAAATTATAAGATAAAATGACTGTTAGAAAATAAAGTGGTTTTATTTTCTTTTAGAAGATAAAAAATCATCTATTACATCCATCTACCTACATAACTAAGGAGAGCCAAAGGAAATTAAAAACATTATTATATATTATTATTAGTAAATAAATACAGATACTGAACTCTCATATTATATATTATTATTAGTAAATAAATACAGATACTGAAGATAAATTTTTGTTTTCCTGCTTTTTGGATTTTTTGTACTTCCAAAAAAAATCTGATCTGAATTCCAAGACTCCCAATTTAATGACTCTTTAAAAGAGGGAACAAACATGAGTAGTCAAATAGAAGCTGAATTATGATGTAAGACATTAAGCAAAAAAAAATCCATAACAGGGAATAGAATTCAGATTATTGATTAATATCATTTTGGGAAAATTGTGAAGTCCAATATAACACTAAGATCTTATATCATTGAGACAGACAATATAACAATATGAAGGAACTGATTTCATTTAATTTCTTTAAAAGAAGATCCCAAAGAAAATGGTTATAGCTGACTGGAAGTGCCAACAGATATCACTGAAATGAGGCATGAAAATGCATCAGTGAAAAAGAACAATATACAAGAATTAGATTTGTCTAAAAATATACAATTCAACAATAGAGTTTTATCACCAAATGCAACAATAACATGAAGTGAGAGTTATGAAACCTTGAAGAAAATTAAATCTAACTTAAGAATAGAGGTGATTTGGAAATGATACAAGATGTACATCTCTGAAGGAATATTATAAACATAAGTATCAAGTTAAAGTATGTGGGAGATAAAGAGATAGATATTAGAAGCCAGAGAAAAAGACACTATTAGAACACTTATGATAAATGTAAGATGTGAACCTAAACTTGATTTAAAGAAAGGAGTGTATAAAAATTACATTGATAAATGTGAAAAGTTGTAGCTTGAAGTATTATAAGTTAATGTTGTCGGTATCCACAAGTAAAACAAATTCTGATTTAGTTAATGTCAATAAAACCCGACAACAAGCTTACTTGTCAAACCAAAATTTTTATTAAAATACCTATCATCAATAAACTACAGACTGAAGAAACAAATAGAAAAATCTTCCTGATAAAAATGAACCCTTACCCAGCTCATCCCAACAATAAATAGTGCTACTCTTTCCCTGACTGCAAAAATAAATATCACACACATGCAAAGAACCCACTGCATAAAAATCTTCTAGACCAATGTAATTAAGACATTAAAAAGGACAGTTACAAAATCATTGGCTTGGACAGTTTCATGCAGTGAGTTATGTGCAAGTATGAGTTGTTATGTATTGGGAAAGTTTTTTCCACTCATTTTGTCAGTTTGTAGTTTATTGATGATGGGTAGAGATACCCAAAAATATTATAATAAAAATCATTTTGATTTGACAAGTAAGCTTGTTATTATTTTATTTGGTTGATTATTTGGTTATTTGGTATTTTATTTTATCTATCATAAAATTATTATGATAGATGCATTTCAATAATAATTATAAAAAATTCAGATCTTTTGTAAAGTGATACCTGAATCCATTTATCTGGAATGGCCATTCCCAATCTATAATCAAATCCAATACCGCCTTCATCTACAGGTCTGCAGAGAGCTGGCATTCCTGAGACATCCTTTAAACATTAATTAAATAATGTATTTTAAATAACATTAATGCAATATAATATGAAAATTCCTACCTCAGCTATGGTAACCATATTTGGTGACAAATGATGCAATAGATGATTTCCAAGTATAAGATATACTAAGCTCTCTGTATCTGTATTCAAACCAAAATATTCATTATAGTCCCCACTGAATGAATGGCCTAATCCATGGGAATGATACAGCATTGAAGTAACACCATCAAATCGAAATCCATCAAACTGATATACTTTATACCACCAAGACAGATTAGAAAGCAAAAATCGCATTACTTCCCATCTGAAAGAAAAATATATATTTCATATTTTTTCTAGTTTGAATGATTAATATAACTATTATAAAATTAAAAACAATCAATATTTTAAAGAACTGTCATTTTATATAAAGCTAATTTTATGTTGTACAGGCAGTTCCTGATTTATGTAAATAGATTATTCTGCAACACCTTACGTAAGTCAAAACATAATTAAGTTGGAGCATACATTATACAGTAATAATGTATCACAAAGACTTAACATTAAAAATAATTATATTAAAGAATAAACATATAAGTTACATGGTAAAGCAGTCGCTTGCCATCTTGGAGAATCCTGATTCAATCCAGAGTTCCACTCCTCCAGTTTTTCAAGAGGAGCCAGATTTAGATAAGTTCATTAACTAAAACTAACCTTATGTAAATAAGGATCTACATACAAGATAGGATCAAAAAGATCCAGGATTTTATTAAAAAAAAATTTTTTTAAATATCTACATACATCTAGCTATAAAATTTTTCAAAGTATTGGCCTTGATTATTCATACATTTTTCCAATGATCAGAAAGTTTGGCAAATGCTTTGGAAAAGTCATTCTTTGAAACTTCTTTATCATATCCATCATAGTGGCCTTAACCTCAATTTCATCATGAAATTTTTGTCCTTTTAAGTAGATTTTTTTAGTCTTGGAACAAAGTAAAATCACTAGGCATGAGGTCAGGAGAATATGATGGATGTTGTAAAACAGTCACAGAATGTTTAGGTAAACTGGTAATTATTTGAGCATGATATACAGTAGGGGTGTTCAACCCATCGATCGTGGAGCGATTTTTGGTTGATCTCTTGTTTATTCCTCCTCACAAATTTAATTAAAATTGAAAACAATAATTTATTTATCATTATTTTGTATTATTTTTTTTAATTCTTTTTAAATATATTGCTATTGTTTGTTTATTTTTCATTAAAATTGTCAAATCACTAATTTTCTTATAATTTGAAAGCATACAGATAAAAAGTTTCCAATATTAACTGATATTGCACCAAAAATTGTGTCATGTTTTGGATTGACATACTTGTCAGAATCTGCTTTTTCAAATATGAACAAAAAAAAGAAATCAAGAAACCAAATTACAAATGATCATTTGGTGGCAGCTGGATGGCCTAGTGGTAACACGTTGGCGTGCCACACAAGAGGACCAAGGTTCGCATCTTGGATGTGGTATCACCTGAAAAGTTTTTCAGGGTCATGGACCCCGGCTCTGCAATCCCCATTCTTCACCATCCAGCCCTCATCCTCTGATGTGGGTGCAGCCCGTGGTTGGAACTGGCCCTGCTCTTGAGTAATCTCCCTGATTGGAAAGGGGCATAAAATATGTAAAAAAAAAAAAAAAGTGATCATTTGGATAGTCATCTGCAATTGGCCACTTCTTCATATCAACCTGATGATGAAAATATTGCCAGCTCCAAACAATATCAAATTTCACATTAATTTTTTTTTTAATCAACCAGCATTTCCTGTAACTTATGAGTCTGTAATGAATCTATTGTTTTTCTAACTTTGATTTTCTAAAATATATTGAAATAAAATATTTATTTCTCTATTTGTTTTATTTGTTGAATTAAAATAATTAAAAATGATAAGTTTTTAAATACACAAAGATTTTAGGGCTGGGAGAGTGGGTCCTCCAAAGTGAGTGAATGCATTTAACTGCCTATAGTTGTACATATTCAGATATCAGGTCAGGTTGATGGAACATGAACATAATCTTTATAAGAGAGTAGATTGCTGAATACTTTAGTATAAAAAAGTAGCTTGCATAGTAAAAAAGATTGAACAGCACTGATATACAGGAACATTATACACAGAAATTTCCAGCTGTTTCTTTGAAATTTTGGTCTTTTCTTTCTAATTGCATCTCTTAAACAATGCAAAATATCTAATCAAAATATCTATACTGTTTTATTAAAATATTGCCCTTCAGGAATGAATTCATAATGAATAATTCCCTTTTTATCGAAAAAGATTGATGGCCAACCAAGTCAGTAGTCATCTTCAATGCTGGTGTCACATTTTTAAATTGCTTGTATCATTCAAACATACAGCTTCATGGCAAAGTTTGGTTTCCATACACTTCACAAAGCATGTTAAATCTCCACAGGTGTTTTTTGCAATAAAAGCAAAATTTAGTTGCAGCTTTTCGCTCAAATACTGACATGATTACCATGCATTACATAAAAACTGGTATTATTCTTTTGGCATGTGCAGCAAAATGATAACTGGTCTCCTATTGCTATCTAGTGGGAAAATTTCCAAATTTATAGGTTTTTAATTATATATACTTTCTGTTAATTTTGAATTTTTGATATTTGTAAAAAAAAAGTCGTGGAAATTTTTGATCCTATCTTGTATATCAGATCTATATAAATCAGGGATTGCCTATATTTATTAATGAAATTATTAATTTGTTAAAAAAAAAATTGATTTTATAAATATCAAATATAGTATTTTAAAATATTTTAGGTGATAAACTGAAATTATTAAGTAAAAAAATACATTGTATATCTGCTCAATATTTAATCATGTTAGAAATGTAAACAAAATGGTGGATTTCTAACAGAAACTATCATCAAATAAATTACAATCATTTTAAAATTAAGTGTGTGTCATTTCTACTTTTTGCTATCTTTTTCTTATATTTGAGTTAATATTTTTATATACAGTAGAGCATCGATTATCCGAACGTCGATTAACTGAAACGTCACTTATCCAAACATAATTTCCAATTGTAATACACAACAGGTCTCTGCTAATACTCCCACCGTACAATGTGTAGGGTGCTACAATGTGTTGGATTCTCCCACCCTACAATGTGTAGGGTGGGAGAATCCAAGTTTCTGTTATGCACGTTGACTGTATGCAGAAACAATCAACAATTAAATTACTGTATGTATATATATATATATATATTAATATATAAAATAAAATAAAAATAAAAAAAATAAATTAAATTAAATAAAAAAAAAAATTTAATAAATTTTAAATTATGTATATATATATATAATTAATATATTTAATATAATAATAATAATAATAATAATAATACCCCCTCCTAAATCCTGCTAAGATGCCTCAAAGTGGCAGAGGGATGTACATAGGCAGAATAGGCAAAGCAAGTCAGAAATCTTTTTCTAGTAGGCTCACCCTGGGCAAGAAGGCAAGAAAGCTATTCCATTATGCTCAGCTAAATGCTAACAGGTGTTCCCACTTTGGTGGTGTTTTATTAGTATGCAATGATACAAAGCAGAACATGAAAGCATACCGGCTCGGACGTTGCCCGGATTAACAAGGTCCATGTCTGAGTTAGGCAGAGGCTCACATTTGGAAAGTTTACTACAGTGGCCACTGGTGGCCACTGTAGTAAACCACTGATGGCGAAAGCAGCACAAACCCAATCCTTGCTACTGCAATACACATACCCACAGTAGGAACTGGGTCACCACACTAGAGCCCAACCAGCCAAAGTTTCCCTGGAAACTGAACCAGAGACCACCAAGGCTGGAAAACTACACCAATGCATGAAATGGACAACAGACATGAACGAATTCATCATGCGCCACGCCAATGCATGAAATGGACAATTGACATGAATGAATTCATCATGCGTTTAATACACAATTACAAAATTAGAAACTGACTTATAGGGTACAGAAGGGACATGAAATGGACAACAGAGATGAACGAATTCATCATGCATACATACTATAATTACAAAATTAGAAACCGACATTATAGGATACAGAAGGGAACTCTGATAAATTTACAAGCAGATACCCAAACATCACAGTTATTCATCCGATTTTGAAGAAATTTTTAATGTTTCAGAATTGAATACATTAAAAATTTCTATAATTGATGATTCTTCATCCGATTTCGAAGAAATTTTTAATGTTTCAGAATTGAATACATTAAAAATTTCTATAATTGATGATTCAAACAAGCCAAATGACTCCTTGTGGAAACTATAATGCCTATTATAACTTAACTTCCACAAGGAGTCATTTGGCTTGTTTGAATCATCAATTATAGATTCCCTCTTTTTGTCATATAACAGGCATTATGGATTTAATTGAGAAATCAATTAAACCAGATATTATACCAATTAAAATTTTGTCAATAAATTATAAATTATTCTGTTATATGAAAATATGAATTATTTTTGATTCATATTTTTTTGTATAATAAAACAATTAATTGCTTCATCTGATAGAGGGAAAAAATTAACAAACAAGGCAGTATGTTAAATTCTGGGATCTTTTATATCAGGATGCACAGACCGTGGCCTATGAGCCGCATGCAGCCCTCCGTTGACTTGTTGGCGGCCCACCACACCATGTGTTATTTTAATAAGTCACATAATCAACAAAATATTGTGTAGTTTTGAACAATGCACTTTGAAATAATAATAATCTTCTGATGTGAAATAATTTTTACAGTGGCTTGATGATAATGTTTATAAGCAATAAGAAAAAAATAACAACATTTGTAATAATAAACATTTTTTATTTTTAATGCTATAGCTGGGTTTGATAGAAGATATCTTACAAACCATTGGAATACCTATTGTTAGACAACCATTTACTTCATCTTTGCAGCAAATAGATGCTGATAGTATAACGAAAACTAAAAAAGTTACCAAACATCGCATACCACAATGGCCAAATTGTGACTCGGAAGCCACATGTGGCTTTTTGGTACTTTCAATGAGCCTTCATATCATGAAAGTCAATAGTTAATATAGAGAAAATACCTATTTAATTTAAAAAATAATATATTTGCAATTGGTTCATTTATTGTATAAAGTTGTATGCATCTATACTAAATGATTGCAATTTTTGAAACCATTGTTAAAATTACCCAAAAAAATTGATGTGGCTCTCATCAGCTATAAAGAAACTAATTGCAGGTCTTAAGTATCTGAGATTTTCCTATGTGACTTGTAATGACAAAGTTTGGCTATCTCTGTTATAGTTATTTAGCTAATATTTAATTATTTGATTATTAATCCTTAGTAGTGTGATTATTTTATATATATATATATAAAATAATCTTTTTTTTCTTTTTTTATTAGTTTTTGCAGTACAATTTATTTTTAATATTTTATAATTTTTCTGAAATATTTTAATACAAAAAGGCAATTTCAAATTATTAAAAAATTTATAAATTATAACTATTCAATTCTTTATACAGGTATATTATAACAGGTATTCCTCACTTAACTTGAACTTATGTCTAAGCTTACGACTTTTTTAAAAATGGAAAATTTGATTTTCTCCATAGATGTTGCTTACGACTTCTATTGTGTGTAATTCTCCACACTCATAGTTCCAAAAACCTAATGAAGAAAAATTCTTTGTGCATAATTAATATATAAATGTCTTTACAGCCATGAGAACTTAAGCGAGTAACTTGTTCTAAATACAGGTAAAAGATGCTTTCTATATATCAGACTAATGGGTCAGAGAATTGCACCTAAGGAATTGCATTGACCAATCACAGAATTTACTTATTATATCACTGTTGTAAGTCAAGGACTACCCTACATTTTAATTCAAACAAATTTTGGATTTATAGATTTTTTGCATTTTTGTTTATAACTTTTCAGAATTAATTTTAATATCACTTTAAGATTAGATATGAATCAAAAATTAATTACTCAAAAGACACATTATATTAAGTTTATATATTATTGGCAAAGTGGGAAATTAATGCATTGTATAGAATGCCCTAAAACTTCAAAATAATGCATAAAAATAAAATTCTATGTACATTTAGTCCTTGACTTACAACAGTGATATATAACTACCATACAGTAAACATAAGTAGTAAGAAATCCATATTTTGGCATTTATGATTTACAACTGCTTCTAATTATTGGGTTGTTTGGATAATAATTTCGTTTTTTCCCCACCAGTGGCATTAGTTGTATTTTCCCTGCCAATTTCATTCTAAGCCATATTGTCATCATAAATTTTGATAACTGACATTTCGAGGTATTTTTATAAAATTTTTTTTTATTCTTTGAAGTT
The DNA here is from genome assembly GCA_000484575.1 of Olivierus martensii. Lineage (NCBI taxonomy): Eukaryota > Metazoa > Arthropoda > Arachnida > Scorpiones > Buthidae > Olivierus > Olivierus martensii. Next base: position 11,587 of record AYEL01084703.1, read on the forward strand.
TTTTTTTATGGTGTCCTATCAAGAATGGAAAATAAAATGGAGATTTTCAGCATGTTTTGCTTTTCTATTACCGAAAAGGTAAGAATGCTGTTCAAGCAAGAAAAAAGTTATATGAAATGTATGGAGATGTGTTAACAGAACACCAGTGCCAAAACTGGTTTGCAAAATTTTGTTCTGACAATTTTGATATTAACCTTTATCCCTCGACCGTCAAGCACATACTCGACTGAACTTTCAGGAGGCCTGCTCTCCACCTCCTTGCAGTGCTCACCAAAGTTTAAAACCCAAAAACTTTGTTATTTTTGCATATATCAAGAAAAAATGGTTAAAATCTCAAATTTTATCATATCCTTCATATTTTTATCGTATTATTCAAAAATTTGATTTTCCGTCAATATTTTTTAATAAATTTTTAATTACCCCTTTAATTCAAACCCAATCCGAATTAATTAATATAATTGTGATCTTCGAACCCAATCCGAATTAATTAACATAATTGTGATCTTTCGACCCCCAAAAATTCAAGAACAATTTAATCTGAATCATTTAATTATTTGTGATCTTTGGACCACCAAAAATTCAAGAACAGTTTGTCTGAATTTGTCCAACTTGCTCTATTATGTTCAACATTTCCTTCTTACAAGGAGACTCCACGGGTCGTGACTCGTCGATTTTGACGAAAAAATTTGTGCATGGTTTGCTTTAGGCAATTTGTGAAATTACCAAAATACAGCAAAGAAGGTATCTTTCAACTATTGACCAGTTATTAATTGTTTGTTGTCATATTTATTCTTTTTTTGCATGTGCATCATGAGTACCTGCTTCAACTTTGCCATATCTAGTACTAAAGCACCATATTTGATACATTTTGCATTATAGAAGTACAAATTATGTTTTTAATGTAAAGTAAATCATTTTTGATATTTTTTAAATGAAAAAATTAGGAGATGCCTGCAGTATTTTAGTTGCCATGAATGTCCAGGATAACATCTATTGGATGGGTGTGATATAAGTGGTATTAAAATAGCTTTATGCAAGATTGGAGTTTTCTGTGTGCAAGAAGTCTTTATTGGCATTAGAAGACATTCTGATAGATAAACAAACTTCACTTAAGTCAGCTGCAACATAATAATCCACAAGAATTGGGCGAGGATTTGATAAGTGCATGGCATATATAAGGGCAGAACTGCACATTTGGCATTTATTGAACTGAGCAAACAAACAAATCATTTTTATATAATCTATCACTCTTTTTCATGTAAAGTTGCCTTGATTATATACTTTAGATAGGAATAAAAAAATCTTAATATTATTTAGTTTGGAACAGGAGTATGCCAATGTATTGCTTTTTTTATATAAATTTAATGTGTCTTTCGGTCATAATAAATTTAATGTGATTTTAATAGAACATTAACGTACTGATCTAAATTATGTTTTATATTTAGGTATTTATAATAATTATATTTGTAGTATTTATAATTAATACAATTACATTACATGCTAAAGTATAATATGTGTCATGATTTGATGAATGCTGCAAGTATATTTCTACATTTAGATAAAGTGTCAAACTAAGAAATATTTTTGTGCCAAGAAAAATGCATTATGCAATTCAAAATGTCATTCAAGTTCAAGCTGCTGCAATAGATAGAAGACTAAAATAATGCAATGCTTTTCAGAATATTTTTATTTAGTTTAGGTTTAGATACCAATTTGTTAATAAAATTTTTTTATCTGTTTTTATTATATTTTTAATTAGTTTGTGTTTCACAGGTTTCACTTTATTAATAAATTGTCCCCTTGTTATCTATTGTATTATATTTTTCTAAGAAAATGTTAGACATTCTATAGAATATCTAGGCATTCTATACAATATCTCAATTTCACACTTTGTTGGTGACAAATACATTTAATTTATATGTGAAAGATATATTATTAAATGATAAATTATATTAAATTTGTGAATTATGGATTTGATTTTATTTTCAGTCAGAAATTGAAGATTTAGTTGAAGATTCAATGTTTTATGATGAAACAAGTAATTTTCAGCAAATGAATCTTTCTCGTCCATTACAGAAGGTACTTATAAATAATCTATATTGTTAATTCAGATAAGATTAAAAAAATTTTAAATGTTTGTTTTAATTTTATTTTTAAATTATTATTATATAATTTTCTTCAATCTGGCATGAAGCTATTTTAATACCACTTGTGTTGCACCCATCCAATAGATGTTATCTTGGACATCCATGACAACTGAAATATTGCAGGTATCTGAAATTTCCTAGTAGAGAAAATAAAATTCTAAAAAGGAAAATGGCTTATTACATGCAGTGAATCTCTTAAAGAAATACACCCTTTTTATCCAAATTGAATATTAATGATTATTTTATTTATTACAAATAGTATATTGCTTGATATAATTTATTTTTCAAAATTCTTCATATAATTATTAATATAATAAGTTGATATATTTAATAAAATAAAATAATTGATACTTTTGCATTTACTACTTTTGTTATTAATACATATTAAAATTATTTAATTAATTCTGCTTACAATCAAACTATTTTAAATTCAACAAACTATAGCACTTATTAGCAGTTTTACCTTATAGTTGTTTTTTAAAATTTATTGTAACATTTTCGGAATTATTCCATCTTCAGCGATATTCTATCGGCTACAGAATGCATTTAAATTTTCTTTTTCGTTATAATCTTCGTAATTTTCATAATTGCGCATTTGAAAAATTACGAAGATTATAACGAAAAAGAAAATTTAAATGCATTCTGTAGCCGATAGAATATCGCTGAAGATGGATTAATTC
>AYEL01084704.1:0-53519 GCA_000484575.1 Olivierus martensii
AAATTTTAATAAAAATCTTGTCCATCATGAATATGAAAATTTTACAGCCAATGATTTAATTGAGAAGATTATATCCAGCTCAATTCAATATAGAGACTTTATTGGAAGAGGAACCAAATGATCATGAAACAGTTTTGGAATATGTAGAAGAATTTGAACAATAAGCATTTTCTAATAATGGACAACAGATTATTGATACTTTATTTGGTATAAGAAAAAATAAAATTGAAAATTTGTGGATGAAGTCTAAATTAAATATAAAAAAAGGCAAACTCTATTTACAAACTTATTTTCAAATGGATAGTTCTTATGTTAAAAGCACTGACAAACTGCAGTGTATATTTAACATTTTTGAGTTTTTTATTTAAAATAATAAAGAATTTCCAATTTGATTTGAATAAAGATTTGCACTGACATGAAAATTTAGTGTTTAGTATGTTTAGAAAAAAATTTTGATTTTATGAATCTCTCTATATTGGACACCTCTCTAAGTTGAACACATTTTGAAGGAACCAAACGTGTGCAACATAGAGAGGTTTCCCTGTATATCATTTGCAACACATTTAGAAATATTTTTTATGCGATAAATAAGGAGTGCATAAAAAGCTCCACATAGAAACTACATAATTCAAAACCTCAAAAACCTCACAATGCAGCTAGAAATTGGTTATCCAAACAAGGAAAAATTGAATTTACACACTGGAACATTTTTCGGTCAAGAGGTATGTACATTAATCACAGAACAGTTACAAACTATTGTTACTAGATGGCATAACATGTACATGAATACTAACATCGGGTGGGCTATGTGTTGGATTCTTTTTAATTTGCATGTTATTTTGACAGCCTTGTGTTGTTTTCTTTTTAAATTACATTTTTTAATTAATTTTTATTCATAATATGCATTTGATGGAATTTCTTTTAATCTGTCACACAAAAAAAACCGCACAAAAAAAGGACCGCATAAAAACAGGTTTGACTGTATATATAAAATTTTTCAACAAACCATAACACTTATTAGCAGTTTTATCTTATAATTGTTTTTTAAAATTTATCATAACGTTTTCGGAATTATTCCATCTTCAGCGATATTCTATCGGCTACAGAATGCATTTAAATTTTCTTTTTCGTTATAATCTTCGTAATTTTCATAATTGCGCATTCGAAAAATTACGAAGATTATAACGAAAAAGAAAATTTAAATGCATTCTGTAGCCGATAGAATATCGCTGAAGATGGAATAATTCCGAAAACGTTATGATAAATTTTAAAAAACAATTATAAGATAAAACTGCTAATAAGTGTTATGGTTTGTTGAAAAATTTTATATATACAGTCAAACCTGTTTTTATGCGGTCCTTTTTTTGTGCGGTTTTTTTTGTGTGACAGATTAAAAGAAATTCCATCAAATGCATATTATGAATAAAAATTAATTAAAAAATGTAATTTAAAAAGAAAACAACAGAAGGCTGTCAAAATAACATGCAAATTAAAAAGAATCCAACACATAGCCCACCCGATGTTAGTATTCATGTACATGTTATGCCATCTAGTAACAATAGTTTGTAACTGTTCTGTGATTAATGTACATACCTCTTGACCGAAAAATGTTCCAGTGTGTAAATTCAATTTTTCCTTGTTTGGATAACCAATTTCTAGCTGCATTGTGAGGTTTTTGAGGTTTTGAATTATGTAGTTTCTATGTGGAGCTTTTTATGCACTCCTTATTTATCGCATAAAAAATATTTCTAAATGTGTTGCAAATGATATACAGGGAAACCTCTCTATGTTGCACACGTTTGGTTCCTTCAAAATGTGTTCAACTTAGAGAGGTGTCCAATATAGAAAGATTCATAAAATCAAATTTTTTTCTAAACATACTAAACACTAAATTTTCATGTCAGTGCAAATCTTTTAGTCAATTCAAATTGGAAACATTTTATTATTTTAAATGAAAAGATCGGAAGAGCGGTTCTTTATTATTTTAAATAAAAAACTCAAAAATGTTAAATACTACACTGCATTGTCAGTGCTTTTAACATAAGAACTATCCATTTGAAAATAAGTTTGTAAATAGAGTTTGCCTTTTTTTATATTTAATTTAGACTTCATCCACAAATTTTCAATTTTATTTTTTCTTATACCAAATAAAGTATCAATAATCTGTTGTCCATTATTAGAAAATGCTTATTGTTCAAATTCTTCTACATATTCCAAAACTGTTTCATGATCATTTGGTTCCTCTTCCAATAAAGTCTCTATATTGAATTGAGCTGGATATAATCTTCTCAATTAAATCATTGGCTGTAAAATTTTCATATTCATGATGGACAAGATTTTTATTAAAATTTTTGATAACCATTAAAAGTTACAGCTAACATATTCTTAAATTTTAATGTATGAAAATAACTTTAATTATCATATTGTTTTATCATTTTGCAGTACTAACTGAATCTTGAGATAATGAAAGGAAGAATGCTATATACAGAAAATTCTTTTTTAATTAGGAACTTTCTGAAATTTATTTGATAGTGTGACTAGTATATCTTTATAATTCAGCACTTGTGAATTTATAAAAACATACTAATCATACACTATCAATAAAAACAGAAATACAAAAATCTGTAAATAGATTGTTTGCAAAATTTTTTCTTCTTTCTATCAACAATATACTATATTCTTTTATATATACTAATAAGTTCCTAATATGTGTTTATAGAAAAATATATCAATCTGGTAGGATGATTTACATGGTTTCAATTTATTTATGACTGAGATATATTGATATGTAAGTCTCTTTATTTTTGTTGAATTTCCATAAAACACAAATGTAAATTTCATTAAACAATTTGGAATTCCAATGGCTGATTCTGACATTACTTCTAATTCAACACTTCCTAGAATGAAGTAGGCTTGGCAGGAAAACATTAAGAAAGAGTGGCAGAAATAAATCAAAAGTGCCATGCCCTTTTAATGGTGGATCTTTTTTTACATTAATATTTTCTCAGTTTTTGACAAAAATACAGTGAAAATTAAGTAAAACATCCACAAATAAAAAAAATATTGTCTATTTTATAGATAAAATTAGTGGATTTTCTTAGTAAAATTGAAAAAAGATACATATGATATGATGGTAATGTGAATTGCATTTGAAATACTAGAGATTACTTCTGACTATGATAGGAAGGATATCCTAATTTGGAGTAATAGTTATTATTATTAAATTTTAGAGATTTGAAAAATTCTGAATAAAATATTTATGTGTAATTTCATCCCACTTCTTACTTAAATATAAATAATTCAGCTCAATTTCAAAAGTGGAAAAATATACAGTATATTTTTCCACTTTTGAAATTGAGCTGAATTATTTATATATAAAATATTTACCTATTTGAATTTAAGATTGATCATGACTTGTGATAATGTCTGGTATGAAACAGCATGCGTGAGGCCTGCTGGCCCGCTGAGCCCGCAAAATAAGAACGAACAGTTCACAACAGGCGGATAGCCTTTCAGCGGCGTGTGGAGTGGATTAGGATGGGTGACGAGATGCTAGGCAAAGACAGACATGGAGACTACGTTTGTAGGAACAAACATCTTTTATTGGAGAGAGATTACAAAATTACAGTGAGTCCGACAATCAGCGTCGGAGGACAATACCTTTACAATAAAATCAGAGAGATGCTCCCTCATTGACGGATACTGGCTGGGTTGTTTTCTCCTGAGGTTGGCGTAATGGCACTTTTCTCTCCACAGCTTGGTGGTGTGATTTCCTCTCTTTACCAGGTGCGAATCGTTGATGTTGAGACAGTTCTTGCTAGGTAATAGCACGATCGGCCTTTCCAGTCAAATGCTTGGTTCCAATGTTCCGAGTGTGAAGAACAGATTTTTGTCAATGTTAATGGGAAATGCCACAAGCAGTCAGAGTTCCCGGAGTTTGAACTGAAGAGAATCGACGGGTTATCGGGCAATTCACTTCTCCGGATCTAACTAGTTGTCCTTTGTAACAACTGAGCGACCGACGTTTCTTAGTGATCAAGTGCTGACTGCTCTTGACAGAGAGTTCTGAAAAGGCGACTGTCTCTCTCTCGGGCTAGAAAACAACTGCCCCATTCTCTGTCCGAATTCCCCATCTTTTCCTCCTGATGAAAACAAACATATTTCCCCTTTTCCCAGGAAGTCGCTATTGCGACCTCTGTCACATAATTTTACACAACCCCTCCAAGCACCTGCATGACATTTGAATCTCTGTACAGTCCGAGCTGCAACATGTTTATTATTCTTTCAGGGATGGTAGAGAACGGAATATCTCGGACCCGGCTGGAAGAAAGACACACATTCAGCCGATGTTGACTATAAAGTTGTCAACCCCGTTAACTTACGATCGTGTGTGAAGTGATATTCTCCAGCGGGCCCACATCTGGGTCTCCACACAAGTGAGAAGAGAAAGAATTTGCAGTTACTGAAGTTTGTGGTTTTACTAGACTCAGAATTCTATCATTGATGATTGTTTATTTATTTAACCCATAATGGTCTGATGGCATGGAGACATATAATGGAAGTGGAACAAAAATGATAAAAAAAAAACAATCTTGATTTATTCAGTGCAGCTATTGCAGAGCTGTTTTTGGCACTTACTGGATGAAATTACATGCCTCCAATAATAGATTCTAAATTTTTCAATTTCCAAAATTTGTTTTTCAATTATGTTTTAAAGATAGAAAATATGAATAGATTGTATGAATAGAATTTGGATTATTTTTCATTTAATCTTATCAATTCAGCTTTCTATTATATTATATTTTAGTAATCTTATTCTGGTTTTGGGATGAGATAAATTTATTTTTGAAATTTTAAGTAAAACATGAAATTTTAGTATGACGTGCTCTAAAAATCATAAAATTGAAAAAATGTTGTTAATAATACAAAAATATTGGTTAATTCTGTTAAAATAAACAATATTTTTACTTATTTGTTCATTTATTGCTTAAATTTAATTCCTCGTATCTTTGCGAAATTTTTACCTTTTCGTCTAAAGTCACATTTTTGCGTTTGGAAGTCATCGGTAAATTGTACCTCAAATACAGGTGTACAGTACAATAATACAGTACAGCTCAACAATAATAAATCAAAACCAAAATTGAAATTGCTCCGGACACTAGCTGACTTCCAGTGCCCCCTGAGAAAACTCTCTTCCCTTTATTTTTATTCTCTCAACAGTAGCAAATTGTTCGCAACCAAAAATTTTTGAGTTTGATTGGAGAGTTGTTCGCTGTCAAAATTTCCTGAGTTTAAGAATCAATAGGCTATATTAGAGTGTTTGTTGGGTGATTTTTTTTTTTCTGCTAACGGATTAGGTTGATTCCATAAACCGAAAACATGATTCTAATAAACAAAAATAAAAGCATTGAATTTGCTGATTTGTTTCCGTTCTACTAAATTTGATTCTATTACACGGCTGATTCTATTAACCAGTGATTCCAATATGTGGCACTTACTGTAGTTGGTATACTAATTTGTTTGGGAATAATGACAAGAAAAAGTCCATATCTTTTCAGTACATATTTCACCGTCATAAGCCTAACTACAAAGTGTGTGCTTCAGGAACATTTGTAGTTAGGCTTATGATTAGGCTAACATTTTCTTTCTTTCATCACTTACAGATTACTTTCATATAATGACAGGAAGAAAAAACTTAGTATAAACAAAGACTTTTCACCCATTGAGATCCATTGATGTGTATACATGCTATGGAAGTGGAATAAAAAATGATAAAAAAACAATTATAAGAAATTCAATCCTGATTTACTCAATGCATCTATCGTGGAGAAGCTTTTTGCATTTATTAGATGAACATACATGCTTCCAATGATGGGTTCTAATTTTTCGATTGCTGAAATTTGTTTTTAAATTACGTTTTAAAGACAGAAAATGTGAATGAATTGTATTAGTAGAATTTGGATTATTTTTCATTGAATCTTATCTATTCTGCTTTTTATTCTGTTATATTTTAGTAATCTTATTTTGGTTTTGAGATGAGCTAAATTTATTTTTGAAATTTTAAGTAAAACATGAAATTTTAGTATGATACTGTAAATTTCATAAAACTGAAAAAATGTCACTGATAATACAAAAATTCTGGTTAAATCTGTTAAAATAAACAATATTTTTACTTATTTAGTCATTTATTGCTTTATTTTTTATCAATAATTAAGAAAATATCAAAAATATCTAATATAAACACTCTCAGGCTACAATAAGGGCATGGCACTTTTATTGTTTTATGATGACCAGTTGTTTCACAGGAAATTGCAGCCAAACTTACTTTACTGCACTGAATATAATATTTGGTTATTATGTCCATAAAGCATCTGCACACAAATTAAAGTAAAATAAAAAATGTTATAGATGTTTATGTACAAGAGTGGATGATTTTCATATATGTTGCGTTTTTGGATATAAATTTGTAAATTTATAAAAAATTAAAATTTGCCAAAATGAAGGAGAAATATATCAATAAATATACTTTATTAAAAAATGACAATATTTTAGTAAATTTGTGGTTGTTTTAAATAATTATATGACATAATTTATTTTATTCATAAGACTTGTCACTGTCTAAAAATAAACATTTTGTTGGATGGCTAAGATTTCATACAAAAAAATCATGTTTTCACCGATTTCATATAATGAACAAAAAGTTGTGAAAAAAATAAAATTTGAAAAAATTTTAACATTGTTATAATGAGAATAAAAATTGTAATAAATTTTTAAAAAATTCAAAAAATTTGGATGAAAATTAAATGAGATATCACAATATTAATTTTTTGCATATCAATTAGATTTATTTTAAAAAAATTTGCAGACTTCAATGCATTAAAATACAAAATATGATTATACATAGAGAAAATACTGTATATGACAAATTTGATTGCTGTATAGTTCTTAACATAGTAAGATAATGAAATGTGTGGCATTATAGGTAAAATTTTGTCAGTAATTTGGTGAGACATCAGGATAATTTGAACCTTCTGACATCAAAAAGATGATCTGCATTAGAATTATCAGATTCCAATTGCAGACATTGATGCTTTGGAGAATTCTCAAAAATACTAATGTCAGGATCTGTGGAGAGACACTAGTATTATGGCATTTCACAGACTGATGATCTGTGAAATGGTGGGACATGATATCTGTAGGCAAGATATGCCTGCACATCACTTTGTTGATGCAGATTCAGCATAGTGTTAGATGTGCAGGAAATTCAAATTTTTCTTTTTGGAACTTTCTGGAATTTATTTTTTTGAATATATTCAATCCACAGTTGATTGAATCTCCAGATTTGGAATCCACTTATATGTAGAGCCAATTGTATATTCCTATCGTTAGTATTATATTAATGAAAGTTATTGAGATATTGTAACAATAGTTTTTTTTTCTATGAATGTAGTTTTTATTAGAAATTCAATGTTCATGTATTCACAAGAGAAAAAAATTACAAAAAACCGTTATTGTTTAATTGCTATAATTCAATAGTAGGCATTTGAATAATATAAAATATAGATAAAAACTATATATATGATTTGATTTTTATTTTCTCTTCATGTTCATATTTTTATGTTTTAAATAATAAAATTTAAAATTATTAAAACTTGAATATTATCATTCAAATTATCTTTTAGCATTCATATTATTAAGTAATGAATAAAAATTTAATAAAATAAATTATATTTTTTAAGGCATTGACAGATATGAAATTTATTCATCCTACACCTATTCAAGCTTCTACTATACCTGTTGCATTAATGGGAAGAGATATATATGCATGTGCTGCTACAGGAACAGGTAGAATCCTTTCAATTTTTTATTAATTCTTTTGCAAAGTAATTCTTTTATAACTATAAACAACTGAGTTCTGCTGCTTCTACTAACACAAGAAATCACAACAAGCCACGCATGGAGTGCATGGAGCGCACGTGACTCGCAGGGCACAAAACCCTGAGCAAAGCCTTGCCCCCAACAGCAATCCAGTTTGCCCAGCTCATATGGGTAGAGTAAAGTTCCAACAAGTGTTGATATTTTAGAACATAATAGATTTTTAAAAAATATTTAAAACAAGTTGAATATACGTTTTTAAGAACGATGCAAGTTACCATAGTAACCATTAAACGGTAAACAAATACGTAATTTAGGGAGTACAATGTAAAATAAAATAAAATTAAATACAATTAAATTATATAAAAAATAAACTGTACATAAATACGGAAAAAACATAACATAATCTTATAAAAATAAGTCCATTTTTTTCAGACTATGGAGAACACCAGTTCAAATCTTCATGCTACCCATGCCGTCTCTAGTAGGTCAAAGCCGAAAGGGTTAAACTTATTATCCTAATATAACGTTATTTCAAATTTCTATTTTTAGTCATAAGATATTTCCAAGCACCTGGTAATTCTTTCATTGGTTGAGGTATTTCCAAGCACCCGATAATTCTTTCATTGGTTGATTAATGTTAACGCGATCCTCTTTATTTGCACTGCTATATATTTCCAAAGCCTCCGCTAATAGTGCATGTTCATCTCTGATCAAAGGTCTTATAACTTTTGCCTTATCCCAGTCTACTCGTATGTTAAACTCCAATGCTCTCATCGCTAGGGCTGTAGTCGTACGCACTTTACATACGTCTTTCTTATGTTCACAAAGTTTCTTCTCTAGGTTTCTAGTGGTTACGCCGATCTACACTTCGTCTACATTAGTGTCGTAATTTCTAAGGGGTATTTTATAAACACCTGATTTCTGTTTACGTTCTATCTTATCTTTATCGTTTCAGACAAAAGGCAGCCCGCGGGCAGGATCCGGCCCGCGAAGGTATTTTATACGGCCCTCCGCATAAAATAGAGCACATTACAGTTTTAAGACCCAAATTTATAAAATTCTACTCGAAAACAAACAATAAAATGACGAATATTCTGTAGTATTCTTGAATTAAATATTTTGCATTTTAATTTACTTTTATACCGTATTAATAAAAACCTATTTTTCATTGTTATGTATTTGTTTGGAATATACTGTTCGGTATTAAATTAAATAAAAAATTACAAAATGTTTACTAATAGACGTTATTGATTTATATTGTTTATTATAATTTAAAACTGATAGGTGAAGCTACGTTTTAATTATATCTAATATATACAAACGTTAATTTGTCTCGGTGGTATTTTATAGATAACAATGAGAGTCACTTTGAACAATTTCTGTAGAACATTGTTGATCTTTCAAATAAATCATTATTGCTACACTAAATCATGCATTTTTAGTTAAACTGATTTATACCACACCATGTATTTGAAAAATATTTTTTGAGGTATATTGAGATTTATATTTTTTATGATATTGTGTATTATACATGTTTCAAATTGAAGTGTGAATCTTCATTGAATTCACTGCAATAAGGATTTTCTTTAGTTTAAAAATTATCTATATATATAAAAGCCGAAACGTGGAAAGAGTAAAGCTTTTTAAGCAATATTATTGGATTACGATGACCACATGATATGCCTAGCTGGCGATGCTATTGAATTAAAATAATCACTCGTTAGGTATCTGAGCAGTCTAATTGGACTATATGATCATATGATTAATACATTTGAAAGTAATGGTGAATATTGGCTCCTATGCTATCGTAATGAAATTTGAAGTATATATTCAAAGGTAGGTTGTGTTATAATTTTATTTTAAATGCATAGTCCCTAATTTTTAATTTGATATTTATTATATCTTTTAATATTTAATCCGATATTTTTATTTATTAATATATTAAATAAGTTAGTGTAAGTTAAATTTTGTTAGGCTTAATGAGTAGATTGACTCCATGTGATTGTAGGCAATTATAAATATAATGTTTAATCTCTTTTGAGCAGATTAGACCAGCCAATACATTTTTTTTCATCAATTTTGATGAAAATATAATTCTTACATTAAAATATAAATTTCGGCAGACTTGATAATTAGGCTGATGCTATGTGGATTGTGCTAGATATACCGTATACTATACAGTATAATTATAGTATAAGCTGATGGCTTCAGAAGCTATATTATAGCTGGATTAAAATTTTCCAATTAAATATAAAATAATGATTTAAAGTTTAATGAATTTGATGGAATTATTTCAAGATAGGTGAAGCTACGTTTTAATTATATCTAATATATACAAACGTTAATTTGTCTCGGTGGTATTTTACCAAAACTAAAATTATTATCAGCATGTGTATTTTTGTTTCTTATAGATACATTTTAACTACTATGCTGATATTATTTTTTTCCCTATTAGTTTAAAATGGAATCACTACCTCGGAAAAGTCGAGAAAGACAGCAATGATATTGTGCTAGGAAGAGAAGTATATTACAAGCAAATAATCAACCAACATTTCTAACAGAGGCTATTAAAATTGATGATAAAAATTTAACGAAAATTTGATTCATCAGCATTATTGTAGCCCAATGATTGATATCTGTCAAATTTTGGATTAACATCCAAAACTTTTCCTACCATTTATACCATTTTAATAAATTATTTTTACAGATTTATTATATTGTCTAATGTTTCCAATTATTATTATGAAACATTTGATATATTTTATAGTTTATTAAAATACTTTGAAATTGTGTTTTTTCTTAATTATTTCAACATTTTCAATCCCATATTAAAGAGTATATTATCTATATCAATATTAAAAAAGAATTGCATCAGTTAATTTTTTTATTTTACCTGTCATTTTTGACAAGTATATTTACTAGTTCCATAATATTGATTTTATTATTATTATTTCAAACACCATTGTATTTGTTAAAATCATATATTAATATGAAGCTAATTAAATTTAATATTTTTTTCATGTTCATTCTGTGTAGCATTTCTTAATGCATAAAATTGTTAGGTTATAATTCAATTGAACTGCATAATATTTTCATATCATTGCTGTTAGATGTCTTCACATAAAACAGTTATATTCATTGGAATAAGTTTAAACTATCTACTTAGTGTACATAATCTTATGTAGAGCTATGTCAGTTAAAATAATTGGATAGAGTAAAGGAATTTCTTGAAGTGATTGAAAGTTAAATAGCCACTCACCCTGACTCATGCAACAGAATAATTAGCAGTGTAATTACACATCATTAACACAAGCAAATGTAAAGTTGTTTAGAAACAGAAGTTAACCATATATTTATCTATCTAGTAATTTATAAAATTTTATTGGTAATTGGATTTGTCAATTTTTTTTGAGTGTTCATCTTCACAAACATTTAAAAGTATTTTCATCATTGACTTTATATTATTATTTTACTGCATTTTATTCTTCCTACTTTTGATAGAAAAAACTGTTTTTGTTATAAATCTAAGTGTACCATCTATTGAGTTTACGATTAAGCATAATTTATTATTTTGAAACTATATAAGTATGGGAAAGACTATGTTTTATGAAATGCTAAAGAGAAGTTAAATCACCAGAAAGAAACCTTACAATGAAAGAATTTTGACACATAGTGCCATCTGTCAGCTAAGTTATTAAATTTATTGAATTATTTGATTGCTAGATTATTCAATATATTCTTTAAAAATACTTATTCTAAAAACATATTGAATAGCCCAATTTAATATAGGTCATCAGAAAGAACTTTGCTATTCATAGTGGTTATAACATTTACAGATTAGGAGATTAATGGACACAGAGTGACACAAACAGACAGTTGAAAATATTTATAAAATTATTTGAAGTGCCACTGTCTTATAATGAATAAACAAAAATATCAATCTTTTAGACAGGAATAAGAAAATGATAAACTTAAATGAAAAGTGCTTTCAGTATACATCCTCATTAGTTCAAATTCTATAATTCAAAATTATTTGCTTAAAATACATGTATAAGAATGCATAATAAGTGTTAGAATAACAATAGTATAATGATCCACACTTTGCTAATGTCATTAGGGTCGAGTTTGTTAATTGGTATAACTGCAGTTCCTTTTTTAGCTAAAATATGTATTGTTTCTCTAGTTTTTCCTTTTGTCAGATCTTCTTTGACATGCACAATTTTTGCATTGTTCCAGCTAATGGAGAGATTCATAATGACTGCTCTTTTCACTAATGATGTGTTTTGTGGCCTTTTTCTGTGTCACGTTTATGTTCATTGATTCTTTTTGTTAAATTTCTAAATGTGTAACCAGTATAAACTCCTGCTTGCTATGAATGAATTATCAGAAAATGGGATTTCATAAATGCCTGGAGTGTTATTTAAATCTGGTAAGTCTTTATTGTTATATAGTAAATTAAACAGGGTATTTCTTCTGTTAAAGACAATTTTATTTCCTATAATCTCTTCTAATTTATTTTTATATTTTAATGTAACATCATTAATGCCTAGTGTGTAGAAGCTAAATGTTTTATTCCTTGTTCGTTATTGATTTTAATAATGAATAAGAGAATAAAACAATGTAAACAAAATAAATAAAATACTTAGCTTCTATACACTAGTCATTAAAGATGTTACATTAAATTTAAAAAGAAATTAGAAGATATCACAGGAAATAAAATTGTTCTTAGCTCCATGATGATCACATATACGAGTTCCAGATTTGAATAGAAGGCCAGCATTTATAATGAATCTGTTTTCTCCTCCTGCGTGAACTATCAATATAATAAATCTAGCTCCTTTACTTCAGTTTTCTAAAATCCCATTTTCTTTGTCACTTTGCCAACATTTTCCAATAACAGTAGTTTCATGGACATACATTTCATCCAAATATATGATAGATTTATTTTTTCTTCTAATTTTTCTAATTTCTTGAAGATAGCAGCATTGTGCCTGCAACAATTTCTGGTTTCTCTATAAGAAAGCATCTATGAGATTTGCATTTTTTAAATCGAAAGCCAATTTTGTGAAGAGCTTCTTTCTTATAAATTCCCTTTTACCATCAAATCCTGCAGTCATTTTTCATTTCATTAACCAACTTGATCACAGTTGGAACTTCTTTTCTTTCAGTATAATGATTGTGCACAATTCTTTGAAGCAGTGCTTTATCAAAGTTGTCAAATACAATTTTAGGATTTAAAATTTGCTTTGTTTTTATGGATGAGATAAAAGGGTTTTCTTTATTGATGTTCTTTCTTTTTCAGTTCTTATTTGTTTGACAGTTGATAAAGACATTCCAGTTGATAATGAAGTTCCTTTTTCTACAACCTTATCCATATCCACAATTGACTTTTTTTTACTTTTTCCCTCGTTGAAGTAATCTGAAACATTAATACTTGCTTTGAAACGTACAACAAATTTCTGCATTTCATCTTTAATCTGCACACACACACAATTACTTCTAAAATGTGAAAAATATTTTCATTACAAATAACTCTATAAGCAAAACATCTATTTTAAACCAGTATTTCCAGTGGTATTTACTATTTAATGTATATTGACAAAACTTTTAAGTGGCATGTGTCAAGTTTAGTGTTTAGTGATAACATCCTTCACTCCCTGTTTTTGATAATAGGCTTTCCCAGTCAGGGCTCTAGATCTTATGGTTTAACTGTACACTATTATCTTGCACTTCCCAGAGATGTATTCTGTAATATTCATTTAATACAGAGATGTTAAACCTTTATGAATTGGGCCGATTCAGAAATTTTAACTATCTTAGGACCACTAAGAAAACATGAAAATTATATTGCAATTATCCAACTGTTTTCTGATATATATGCTACATTAATCATTGAAGGTTGGTTTCATTAATCATTGAAGGTTATGGGTTTCATTATGTCTGAAGACTATGTTGTACAATGCTGATCTAGTGGATTGGTTGAGAAATTATTGATGTATTATATGAATAGTATGTACCATTATAAAAAAGAGCATTTAGAATATACAGGATGAGGCAGAAATAATGACTCAGTCTTAACATCTTAAATTACTAGGAAACAGCACTTCATGCAGTTAAAGAAAGTTTTTATTATAAATTTATGCTAACGTTTTCGATTCAAAGAATCATCATCAGGCACATTACAACGGAAATCGAAATCGAATGCTTATAAGCGTTCTTTTAGTTAACTTTTGAAGTTAAGAGGAATGCTTCTTGTTCTATGAATTCAAATTAATTCTACTATGACAACATATAAATACGTTACTGATTATGTATTGATTACATAGGCAACATTTTTCTATAAGATTACATAAATATAGTATAGGAAAAATAATATAAACAGTGATAAACTTAAAAATATTAGTATACGAAATAAATATTTAAATAACAATATAAAATAACTCGGTTCTCAAATTGCTTAGAATCGTCCTTCAACAAGTGCATCTTCATATCACGTGATGTGCTGTTATGTAGGGTCTTAGTGAGGCATCTTCGTTAGTTTACGTCTTTACTCATGGCATACTTCCATGCTCCCAAAGGCTCCCATGCTAGCCTGTCATTGATTAGATTTTCTTTTTCTTTTCTCTTAAGCCTTCGGAAGCATGGAAGTACACCATGAGTAAAGACGTAAACTAACAAAGATGCCTCACTAAGACCCTACATAATAGCACATCATGTGCTATGAAGATGCACTTGTTGAAGGATGATTCTAAGCAATTTGAGAACTGAGTTATTTTATATTGTTATTCATATACTAATATTGTTAAGTTTATCACTGTTTATATTATTTTTCCTATACTATATTTATGTAATCTTATAGAAAAATGTTGCCTATGTAATCAATACATAATCAGTAACGTATTTATATGTTGTCATAGTAGAATTAATTTGAATTCATAGAACAAGAAGCATTCCTCTTAACTTCAAAAGTTAACTAAAAGAACACTTGTAAGCATTCGATTTCAATTTCCGTTGTAGTGTGCCTGATGATGATTCTTTGAATAGAAAACCGTAGCATAAATTTATAATAAAAACTTTCTTTAACTGCATGAAGTGCTGTTTCCTAGTTATTTTCATGTTTAAATAAAAAAAACAAAAACGCTTAACATGCTCGTAGGAAATCATTTTCTTAGTTTATTTAATTGTGCGTCATTAAAATATCTTATATCTACATGTAAAATGCTACATTCGCAGGAAATCATTAGGCTCGTAG
This sequence comes from Olivierus martensii, assembly GCA_000484575.1. Lineage (NCBI taxonomy): Eukaryota > Metazoa > Arthropoda > Arachnida > Scorpiones > Buthidae > Olivierus > Olivierus martensii. Next base: position 15,131 of record AYEL01084704.1, read on the forward strand.
GAAATCATTTTCTTAGTTTATTTAATTGTGCGTCATTAAAATATCTTATATCTATCTTTTTATGCGTTTATTAATATAAAATTACAAAAAAAAAATACTTCTGATAAATTAATTAAAAAATTAAAAATATTCTTTTTTACAATAAAATTTAATTACATAGAAAATAACACTCTCAATACAAAAAATACCAAAAATGACTATGTAGATATAATCATCAATATAACGAATAATAGTAAATAAATAATTTTATTATTTATATGTATTTTTTCGTAAAGTAAAGTTTTTAATAAACCGTTCATTACCTGAAATATTCTATGAAATTCTTCACAGAAATTGGAAAGAACAGAGACAAAACCATATTGCAGGATGAGCTGGGTTGTTGGCTGAGTTCAACATTTCTTGCTATTTGTAATGTTATTTCTGTTTTATTGCGTTATATTATATAGCAAATAGTATGCTAAAAGGTGATAGAAAGAATCAGCAAAGATCATGTGATAAAAGTTACCGGTGTGAAGTTGGCCCCACCACTTCTGAATTTTTAAACTTTTTATTTGCCGTCGTTTGCACCTCGTTAGCACCTTTCGCATTTTTAATATTTTCGTTTGCACTCCCACCGTTTACTCCCAGAGCCAAAATAAATTCGATGAGACTAAACTTATATTTGCTTCTTTATTAATTTCATTAATCATAAATCGCTTCATAATTTATCTAGCTATGTATAGAAATACCAAAATTTACTAACAATTATTATAAACAAAATAGTTATTTCTAAATACAAAAAGTACTATACCATTATTTAAAAGAACTTATAATGAAAATAAAATAATATCAAAGTTTATTAATTCTTAATCACTTAAAGTACTCAATAATTTGACTATTTTTATTAATTCTTATCACTTAAAGTATTCAGTAATTTGACTATTTTCTAATTAATTCTTAATCACGTAAAGTACTCAGTAATTTGACTATTTTCTTTCACCAAATTGCTAAATAAAATATGAATTTTATGATGAAATATGAATATTAGTCAAAAATATTTTTATTTTATAATAAAACTTATTACATAAGAAGCATAAATATATGTTTATTCCTTTTCCACAGAGGCCAAAATTAAATAAACCATTATTTATTTTGTCCTCTATATCCATGCAAACGGAAATTTTAAAATTTTCATTGTAGGTTATATGATTAAGCATTATTGCAATACTTTTGTGTATATGATATGAATATACATTTGTTTTAATTTTATTATTTTTTCCTACTATGAAATTATTTCTATATAAGTTACATATTTATTTATAACTTACAGCTCGAGTTATTTATATTTGAATTACTGCAGATCAAATAAATAGTTTATTTGATCTCGAGCTATTCAAATAAAGTTTAGATCAGCACCTTTAAAATTAAATATAAAAAAAATTATTCAAATAAGTTTTAATTGTTATACATAAATTTTTTTTTAAATAAATTTTGTACTAATAAAACTTTTCACTTATTATTAGTTTATTCCAAAATCATGAAAATTGTTTGTATACATAGCAATATTTAACAAGTTCTTTTCTCTTTCCCGGAAAAAGTTAGCATTTCTCGATCGCTTTCCTGCAAATATCTGCTTAATTGCAGTGAAGCGGATATTGAAAGCACAACATATTTCATGTTCAATATGTGGGGATCGGGAAACCCCCTATCGCGGAATCGAAGAATGTGATGATGATGTCGAAATAAAATAACAGGATGTAATCGATATCGTTATTATTCTTTTCGAGGTAATAAATTGTATATGGTTTATTCAAATGTCAATGCAAAGTGTTGTGTTATATTGCAAACATCGGGCCCTCATGTTTACTTACCAGGGGGAGTAGGACATTGGCGCGAAAAAAAGAAAAATATGGAGGACAGAGGCGCGAGGTGCTAGACGGAGGATGTAACTGTTTCCCTACAATAACTCTGTATTAAAGGTACTGTACAATTGTTTCGTTTTGTATCCTAAAAGAACCTTATCTTAAATTGGCTTAAAGAATAAAGCTAATGTTATTGATTAACATTAGCTTTATTCTTTAAGCCAATTTAAGATTCATTTTAAGGTCTTTCAACCTTCACGATCCACAATAATACTAAACGGTTATCCTGTCACAAAGTGTAAGACTTGACACCTGAGCCATCTGGAAGATATGTAAGAAAGAATCGTCCCCGGGAAAGGTGAGAAAGGAGTCGAAAGTATAAAACAACAGGGTCAAATAAGGTCGAGGCTTTTGGTTCGAAGTCTTGTTATCTGACTGTTGCTTCTCCGTCTTTTCCGTTTCATGGAACGTCTCGTCCAGTCTCCGATTTATGCCGTTTCTGCGTGTCATCATTGTTATCATATATTTGAAAATCAAAAGTTGACAAATGCTGCTGGTGCCTACATACTTGGATTAAAGACTATTAAGAGAAAAGAGAATAAAGACTTTACAATATATGAACATCTAGTGACTCTTCCTCTGTGACTGAATCCTGTCAGAGGATTTTTAATTGTGTCAGATATCTCTCTGTTTTGTTTGTTGGGCTACATTTGTTCAAATAGAAATCTCTCTGTGATAATCAATAAGGTAGCAGTTGAATTTACATTCAATATTATTCTCTGTCTGAATATGCTGAATTGCCTCTTTCGCCATCTTTCCTCACGCATCGTTTGTAGACAGCTAGTAAGCCTAACGTCTGTTGTTTCGCCTTTTTCCAAATTTCCTTTACCATGGTCCGGGAAAACTCACAAATAGAAACATATCGTTGACAACAATTTTATATTTAATGCGTTCTTTTCTAACATGCAAGTTATTATTTTAAAAACGAAACCTATTTAATCTTTAAATCATTAGAATTAAACGGAAAATTATAGCATTACTGTTTTACTAGTAGTTTATGGAACGGGAATGCAATAATTTTTTTTCACTATTATATAAAAATAAATTAGTTCAAAACTTCTAGTTTTATAGATTTTTCAGTTATAGTCTATCTTGAAAAATAACAACGGCATCAAGTACGTTTTGTAATAAATGCTATTTTTCATAAAAATATAATTGAATGATTTGAATAATTTTCATATGCTATCTTAAAAACTCAAATTTTAATAGAAGTTTGCTATAATTTTATACTTATATACATTGAATAATTTTTTATAGCATTATACATAAAGAAAAACGATTAATTATATTACCATTTGCAATTTTTAGGTGATATTCTTGAATTAAATATTTTGCATTTCAATTTATTTTTATAGCGTTTTAATAACACCCATTTTTTATTATTATGTATTTGTTCATAAGATTCTGTTCGGTATTAAAAATAAAATTAAAAAGTGTGCAGCATATTTATAAATATAAATTATTGATTTATATTATTTATTATAATTTAAAACTGATCTAAATAAAATATATAAATTTACTATATTTGAATTACTAATCATTGGAAAATTAAATCAATTCCAATTTTTGAAATTGATTATGAATATTAATGAATGCTGTAATAAATTCTAAATTTTTATTAAAATTTCAAAGAAAATTTAATTTAACAAATCAGTTTTTACAATCAATAATAAAAGAATAGTTTTAAATTAAAATTACAAATTAATTAATTTTAATATACACAATGTATTTCACAAACATAGCAAAATAGTCAAATAAAAATAAGGATTGTTTTATTTATATATTTATTAAATTTTTTGTGAATTTCACATATTAAACTACATACCTTTTATGAAACTTGTTTCACAGAAATGCAGTATGGGTCAATTATCTGTCCAGTTGTCTTTATATCCGTATTCACATAACAGCACAGTTCTGGATGAATGGATTTGGTAAAATTTGATATTGAAAGTTTTTAATAAAATTTATTGAGTAATTTCAATTTTGGTCTACATTAAAGAATTTGGACCATCACTTTACATGAAAATATTAAGTTTAAAATTGTATAAAAGTTTTCCAAATTCTGTATCAGAAAATGCTTTAAAGAAATCTGAAGATTTAAATCTAAATATTTCATTTTGTAAAAACTTAAATTGATACACCCTTTTTATTTTTGTTATAATCCTTAATATATTATTATATTTATGAATAAAATATAAAATTTAATCAAGTTATAATTTTCAAAAAGGTTTCAAATTTAGTTAAAATTCCAATAATTAGCAAGAAGGTAATATAAAATACATGGAAAATTTTATTAAACATGGAACATTAATTCAAATTAATGGTTCATTTAAACAAAATTCAATTCGGTATTTAAAAATCTCAAATATTTTCAAGAATTTATTAACAATAATTTTTTTTTTAATGAAATATCTTTTGATTGTAACTTTAATATATCTTATAAATAATTTTTATAACTACTATAAACATTTATTCTTATTATTCTATTTTTTAATATTAATTTATTATATAAATTATTATTATTAATATTTTTTTTATATTATAATATTTTTTAATATTAATTTATACATTATAAATAATATGCTCTAAAAAACTGATTCATTTAAAACAGCAATCTGAATTACAAAATATAATTCATGTAAATTTTTATAAGTTTTAGCTGATAAATTTATCAAGAACAGATATTAATCTGAATAGTACTAAGATTCAAGCATTACTAAATCTTATGAAGATATATACATAAAATTGTAATTTTTTAAATACAGTACAAAGAATTTAAATGAAATACAAAACAATGATATGATTTTATAAACAAATTTTACATCATGTTATATGTTAATAATTATAAATTTGATCATATGAAAAATATATTAAGAAATATAGTGGATCCTTGTTTAACATTGGGGTTAGGTTCCAGAAAAGTGCAATGTTAACAAAAACTTGAAAACTCATAGGCCTAATGTTATAAGTCAGGATTATGTACGTAGAGTATTTCCTTTCTAGTGCTATAATTGATGTTATATTAGTAATTTTCATCTTCTAGTCATTACTATATTGTTCAATAATTGAATGAAAAGTTTGACATAAGTGTAAATTTTCATTGGAAATGCTACATAGGAGTTACCATATATCTTAAAATTTACAGGAAAGAAAGTTATTTTCTAATAAAAGACACCTTAGAATTCTCAAATATATCTGTGATTAGTTTTTCTTAAACATCAGTTCTCTATTATTTGCTATTAATAGTACCATTCCTATCCCATATTGATTATACACAACAATGCCAGCCAGAATGTAGACTAAGGTGATAGATAAGTCATGCTCATATCTTCAAATAATTTTTCCAGATGGGATTCAATGTTTCCATACAGTGAATCCATCAATTAACTTATTGCAATTTAGTTTAATACCATAATCTTAAACAATATTTTGGACTTGAATTAGCACTCATATGAAATGGTTATCCAGTTTATAAAACTATATTATATGTTTCCTACACATTTTCTCTCTCTTATGCAAAAAATGCAAGAAAACAGAACTTTAATCCATTCCATTGCTTTAAAAGCTTTAACGTTTTAATTAATTAATTTAATTTTTTGTAACAATGGCATTAGATGAGGTGGTGTTAAAGAGGGACTACTATATTTTGTTAAGAAGAAACAATCAAAAATACAATGTATAAATTAATTAAAATATACTATTTATCACCATTAGAGCATTAATCAATGGCTGAACTAAGCATTCTCAGCTGAAAATTTATAGAACTTCCAAACATTAATAATTGATTTTAAAGGAGTTCCCAACTTATTATGATTAGTATTTATAATTACTGCTGTCAATAATTTAGAAAAATAGCAGTCACACAAGTTACAATGCTTCATTAGCTATTTTGTTTTAATTCAAAGTTTTCTGAAATGTCTGAAATGAAATTATATCTCAAAGAGATTCACTTTAAAAATAGAGCATTTATACAAAGTTATCAAACTGAATGCTTAATATTTCAGTTAAAAAACTAAACATAATACATATGTATAGCTCATGAAAAATTAAAAAAAAAAAAAACTCAACAATTCCAGCAATCAATTTAACATTATTATAACCATCATTTTTGTTTCCTAATGCACTACTAATAAAATTGCTAAGAAAGCCCAAATTATAGCATTCAATTTAAACAAACCAAATTTTTTTCCTTTATAGATGCTTTCAATTTTAATATTTTTTGCCATCAGCCAGATTAGCTATATAGAAACACTTCAGTTGTCTATTTAGAGAACTTAGGATCAAATCTGGAACTTAGATCTTGGAAAATTTTCTTGGAGAATCTAGTTCAATCTGTTGATCAATATATTCTATAGTTCTGACAACCTCTATTATATGATACAAACAGTTCCTGATTGGGCCAGGAATAAACACAGTAGCTTAAAAATTAGCCAATGACAATGTGACAAAATTTGTATTATGTTTATTTTCACTACAAATTTATGTAGGCCAAATATAACCACTATATAGGGTAATTCAAAAACATTGTGCCAAAATTTACAGACTTGTAGGGAATAAAATTCTGAGTAAAAAAGTCTAGTTGCATTTTTTGATTTGAGGTTCCATTTAAAAGATATAATGCATAATAAAAGTTTTGTGACATCATTTCCAGTTCAGTCAAAAACTATTCTTAAAATATGCTTATTTGTATTTTTTAAAATTATCTATAAATTTTAACTGCTTAAAAACTATCCTAAAAAAATTTAGAGCCTTGAAAACAGATTTATTTATTAAAATAGCGACCACTTATATAAATGAAATGTAATTATTTTACAAACATAACATTAATTTTTGAATGTTAAACTGCTATGTTTGTAAACTAATTAAATTTCATTTAAATAATCGGTCACTATTTTAATAAACAATTTGTTCTCAATGCTCTAAATTTTTTTAGGATAGTTTTTAAGCAGGTGAAAAGTGATAATTTGAGAACCATTTGACAGAATGACTAAATATTTAACATGGAGACTTCTGTGGTGATGGAATTTTGATACAAAAAAAAAGTTTCAAAAATTTCTGCTAGGGCAGTAAATGGCACTACTACACCATAGTGGATAAATCATAATTTCTCAAAACTTATGATACACACAGTACACTGTTTGATTACACAATGGCATGTTAATATGCTGTTATCCAATGTCAACAACATGCTGAAATTAATAACAATATTATGGAAACATTGTGTAATTTCAGGACATTGCCAGCAACATAGCAACATATCAAACATACTATCATGTAAGTGTATTATGTGTAACATAAATTTTGAGACATTATAATTTATCCAAGTATGGTGTAGCAATGCCATTTATTGCCCTAGCAGAAATTTTTGGAATTAAATTTTTTGTGTCAAACAAAATTCCATCACCATAGAAGTCTCCATGTTAAATATGAAATCATTACTGAATGGTTTACATGCTATAGCTTTTTGAAATCTGAACTTTAATTATGAGCACTCTATATACAGGGTGCTCACATTTCTATGGACCAGGCATATTTCTCGAAAACTATCATGTATATGTGAAAACTGTAAAACACATTTTTCTTCCAAATTATAATTTGTCATTAATATTTTTTCTGTACATCCTCTTGTGCAGCGCATGTTTCAACTTTGCTTTCTCGAATGGAAATGTATATTTTTTTTAACGGAATCTGATTCCACTAATTTTTTATGCAATTTTTGTGGTAGAATTATTTTTCTATGACCGATATTTTCGGAGATATTTAAAAATAAAGGAATCATTCAAAAAATCAAAATTGGATATTTAATCTATGATATTGCCAGTTATAATGTTTTTGTATAAAGACAACTAATAAAGTTCTGTTGGATTTTTACACTACAAAGAGAAACATGATGATATGAAGTAAGATGTACTTGGAAAACAGAAATAGACCCCATTAGCAACAATGATCTGTCTCCAATGTTTGGGCAGACTATGGATCCTACGTTGGTAGAACTCAGTGAAATATGAACAAAGAAGTCGTCTAGTATGTGTATCATCTCATTTGAGGATTTGGAACTGTCGTCCTTGCAGTTGGTTGTCTAATGAATAAAACAAACAGTAATCCAGAGGTGCAATGTCAGGGGAATATGGGGAATGCATTAGTGTTTCCCAACCAAGTTGGATAATGGTGTCACGGGCAATCTCAGCAACATGTAGCTTCATGTTGTTTTCTAACAGAAGGACATCTTTGCGATTCACAAGCACTATCTCCACATTTTCAGTTTTTCATGCACATGTTCCAGTTGCTGAGTGTACACAGTTGCATTGATTATCTAGGCAGGTGGCAGTAGTTTGCAATGCATGATAACCCAAACAGTTCACCAAACACAGAGCATAATGTTGATGGTTTTGGTTGTTTGGGTGGAGGTTCATGTGGTGCCAACCATTGACGATGGTGACATGGAATATCGTAAAGAACTCACTTCTCATCGCAGGTCAACACTTTATCCAGAAACGAATCCTTCATTTGATGAGAAAGCAAAGAAACATAGGCATTTGCTCATTTCACTTTCTGAGACACAGTCAACTCATGGGATCCATCATCCCAATTTATATTGTTTCCCAAACTGATGGAGATGTTGTCGAATGGTTTTTGTACTGCAGTTGAATGCTTCTCCAATGTTTCACATGGTCACTATCAGCCTCAATACATGTTTTGAATGCCTTTGTCTACAGCTTGTGGATGTGTTGTACATAGTGTCCTGGAGGGATTCATTGCTGTCCTTAAATTTGTTAAACCACCATTATATTGTCTGCTCATTTACTATACCCCTACCAAATGCCTGGCATATTTTTCTTTGCGCAGCAAGCTTTGGTTCCCAGTTTAAACTCAGATAGCATATAGATCCATATAAACATGTTTGGGGTTCCCATGTTTGACCTACTCTTGCTGACATCCCTGTTTAATTGTGGTGACCAATTATATAATCATTATATATATCAATTATATAATCATTCTTTAAAATAATAATATTTCTAGAATTTAAATTTGGAGTTTTTATTGGTAAAGATTTAGATTCCATCTGAATATATATCTATAAAAAACTCCAGATGATTAAGAATTAAATATAAAGTAGAGGTCAATTTGACAACGAAAATGGCGGAATGAGTCACGTGACGTACCGCTATCCAATCAGCGGCCGTAAAAGGCGGCAACTGACCGGGGGGAAAAGGATGACGGTACTTTCTATATACAGAGCTTTAGCGGCCCATAAGGGAAGTCAGCACCAACTGACAGCGCGCTACCGACTCGGCTACTCGGCGTTCTGAGGTGTTCGCCCATTCTTCATTATATATAACAGCTATGAAAACTTTGAATCCATTTTTTTCGGATGGCTGAATAGGCTGCACTAATATTTTATCATATTAAGACATGAAGGGTAAACTACCAACACACACAAGTTTGATTCCAAAGTTCAATTCCTCCAAACCGCGCCTTCTCCTTGTGAGATAATTGATTCCAAAGTTCAATTCCCAGACCGCGTCCTCTCCTTGTGAGTATACATAAGGATACAAAATTCCCATAGACATCCATTAGGGTATTTGCCCACATGCAATTATCAGTCATCAACTATTTAATAGCAGGAATGAGAACAAAGGACTCCTATTGTTTAGTCCGCCAACGAAAAAGTTGCTAGTGGGCGCAGTCTCATAGGAGTCATTTGTTCTCACTCTTGAAATTAAATAGTTGACCAACTGATAATTGCATGTGGACACAAGGCCTTAAACTTGTTTTAGTGCTGTCTTCTAGTAAATGCAGTAGAAATCAACCATTTTCCTAAAAGCCTACATTCAGGAGTAAATATATATCCCCTGTATGCTGGCTTTCAAGTTTTTAATTCCTCTTTCACCACCACTTTCTAGATGTGAAAATTGTTAATTTTGAATGTTTTGAAGCAGAGTAAACATATGCATCAATTCAAATCATACTTTACATAACTCGAATTTGTTATAAGGATACAGACAGAAATCATAAGTAAGGTTTTTTGTGGATTCCAATGTAGATTCAAAATTAGAATTCACAGCAACGAAGATGTATCTAGTCCGAGAATGTTTTGTATAATATTAAGTAATTAAAGAGACTTCAAGTAAGCCGTATTTTTTAATTAAATTAAAATAATTCATATTTTCCAAATATACATGTTTACATAATTATCGGTATAGCATTTCATACATCTTTTCTTCTGTTTATTGATATAAGAGTGATCCTCAAAATGTTCACTGCATATATAAATACTTTTATTTAATTCTTCTGGTGATTTCAATATTAAATCTTCACTTTCAACGAAACTGTTCAGCCTCGATTTCGAAATATTCAACTTTTCGAATTGGTCCGACTCCGACGCATAGTCGGGTCGGTTGCTATAGAAACACGACTACAAGTCGGGTCCGACTCTCGAGTCGGACGCAGTGTGAATCCACCCTAACAATGCGATCCAACGTTTCTCTTCCTCGATTTTGTTAGTTTTCTCATCATTTCGTAAGTAGACGAAATGAGAAAACTAACAAATCGCCATTCCCACGATTCATTTTGACACGAAATGAATCTTGGGAAAGCGTTGCTTACCGCGACTATGGGAACCCGCCAGAGGAATTGCGACGGTTTTGGCGTTCCGTTTTCCGCGGCGGATACTGGGAACTAAGATTTACTTTGGCAGGCGGAACCAGTCACTTACCGCAAACTAGAAGTTGCTAATCCGAAACTTTTCCCCCCTCTGCCTACGGGATAGTAAATCAAAAATAACTATGTGTGGGAGGGTCCCTGGCAGTATAAAAAATAGATTTTTCCAAACTGCAAAAAACGATTTCTGGTTTCACTTATTCTATATTAGCCAGGCGCCATATATTTTTTCTCCTTCTGTATCGCGTCTTAGGAAATAAGAAGTTGGTCTGGTTTAAAATTTCAAGTATACGGAAATGTTTAGAAAGTAATAGATGACCATTTTTTCTTTGTTTTGCAGAAGGATTCATGAGCGTACCTACCATCCGTCCTTTGGAAACCCTGCACAACGCGCTGTCCTTGTGTCAGTTGGACAGCTTTCTGGAAAGAATGACCAGCGCCTCGTTCCGTCTTCCGCTTCAATCTTCGAATAAGGCGGTAGCGGGCAATGGCGCCGCTTCCATCCATTCCTACTCCAATCACCATCCGGTGGCTCTGCCCATCGTCTCCCCTTCCAACAGTAAGTATCGTTACGTGTCCAAGATTCTGTCCAAGTCCAACAAAGCGCTGACGCGTCGTGGTCAGATACGAACGGAAAACGGCTACGATCAGACCAGAAAATACTACTGAAAACTGTGGTTGTAATTAGAAGCGACACCTGGCCTTATTTTTAGTAGTTAAATAAAGTGTATATATTTCTATGCTTTTCTGGCCTTCCCGTATGTGTTCCGTCTAGTGTTTAAAAGAAAACGGGTTTAGGATTGGCCCCATTCAAACGAGTCGGTGGTTTACGGTCCCAAGCCCATTGGGATAGACGGAGGCTGCTATCCACTGGAGGGATGTCGGGAGAAAGGCCGAGCTAAAGATGGACCGTAAACCCGGTGCGCGAGTCCGAGAGTGAATGCGTCACGTTTTGTAGGACGATGTAGCGAGCCACATAGCATTCTAACCAGACCATCTTTTGTTGAAGGTATTATATGGAGCGGCCCTCCGTCCTTCGTGTCGAGCAGCGGACCTTCCAGTCCCAATTCGTCCACCTTGGACATCTGGACGCGCCTGAGACAGATGGCGGAAATGGACTCTTACACCACCAGCGAGTGTTCGGGACCCGACAGTCGAAATAGCTACAGCAACCCTCCTTCTCCTCACGATCCCAGACTGTACAACAACAGCCTGTAGCCTTGCTGGTCCACCTTTCCCGAATTTTCTTTAGCCCCTACTTAATTTATTAATGGAGATGCTCGAAATCCATCGGCGCCTGACTGCTGTCATCCGGAAAGAACATTCCAGCCTCTCATCCTGTAAATATTCATCGAGGTACTTCTATGTATAAGCGTGTTAGACATCTATGTATCGATAGTCGGGTAAACAATAAACACTTTTCTCCTCAGCCCTGTTTATTCCCTGGCGACTTTTTCTCTTTCTGTCTCGGTCGGCCGAGAAATAGCCCAAAATCGCCCGAATTCGTTGACGACTTTTCGAACAGTATTCTAATCGAAACTCTTTCGAATGGAACTTTTCTTACGTACGCTGTGCCTATTACCAATTCTTCGCTGGATCGAGGTGGAAGCCGCCGGAAACTGGACGCAGGTAACCTGTACTTCCGGCTGGTAGGCGGACGCGTAGATGGGGATGGCCACCTGTCCCAGACCTCGTTCGACCCTATCCACGGCCCACCTAAGCCGTAAAAGGCGATACGTTACATTATTTGAATCCTACTCGCTCTTTGGTGTGTATTTTCAGACAAACCTAGGCGTCTGGGGTCGGCCACGACTAAAGAACCTCGGTGCCATCCTGCGAAATTTCTACCATTAACTGCCGCGTTACGCTTTTATTTTACTAATGGCTGGTTTCGAAAGAAAATTCACTGGCCATACGCGTTGGTGTGGTCACGGGTAAGGCTGAACTCACGTACCACAGCAGAACCACAAAACTGAACGGTCGTGAATTATATTAACATAGAAACGCGTAATCTAACTCTCACGGACCACGCGCGGCGACAGCGGTTGAACCGACTTCAGTTAGTGATCGTGTGAGTTAGATTACGCGTTTCTAATATAAATCACGACCGACCACAGTTTTGTGATGGTGGTGCGGTTCCGCTGTGGTACGTGCGAGTTTGGCCGGCCCACTTTTCCGCCACGTGTCGCTATTCGTATATTTACCGCTACAAAATTAATTAAATGCAGCGTAATCTATTTTTTCCGCTTAAGTAAACCATGAATTTTTAACGACACTCATTTTTCATCGTGTATGTGGTGAAACTTACAAGGGGAGGACACAGCTGACCCCCACCGATTTTGATCCGCTCGCGTATGGTGACTTTATTCCCCACTATCGTAGGCTACGATCTATATACCTTGTATTTCAAAGCTGTAAATATATTTTATTAGATTATCGTAAGTACAATTTTTTAAAAATTCAAATAGCAAATTCAAAATGGTTAAATGCTTTGTTCCAAACTGCAAGTCTGGATATTCTTCATGTGAAGAAAAAGTATCATTGTTTTTGGCTCCTCGTGATTCACTTTTATAAGATAAATAGCGTAAAGCAATACCGAGAAGTGATAGAGAACTTGTGAGTGGTAAAGATCATGTATGTGAGAAACATTTCTTACCAGAGGAGGTAATAATGAGTTGGACGGCTATAACATCTAGCGGTAGAGTTCTAATGGAAGGAAAAAGGCGGGCAGTTCTTGCCAAAAACGTAGTGCCCAGTCAGTTTCCCGGATGCCCAAGTTATCTATCCAAGAACATAAAAAAAACCGAGAAAAAGCCCCAGAAAACGAAATAGTTGCAGTGGAAAACAGGAAATAAAACGTCTGAGAAAAGATTCTGATGATGCAATACCAACAACTTTACATTATCACAGAGTGAATGAAGTATGTGAAGTAGAAACACCAGTTTTTTCAGTAAATGATATTATAGCAGCAAGGAACCAAATCCTCTTACCTAGTTCACTATGGAACTCACACTATGTGAATATGGATGGAATTCAGTTGATTTCATTTATACAAGCAACACCAAACAGTAAACTCGGGAAAATGATTTCAACAAAACAACTTTATTTTGATAGTTCCAACTGTACAAATAATACTGATATTACAACTAAAGTTTTCATCATGAATGAAAGTATTACAAAAGATAAATTGCAATTTTCTCTGTGTGTCAGCAGTATAGATGATGTCCACAAATGTTTAAATTCATTGGACTTAATGTTTGTGTAGGTGGTCCTTGCTACAGTGAATACAAGTGAAAATTTAATGAAGATGAGATAGAAAAATTTTTTGGAAGAATATTCCAGGCAGGTTGCCAGAATGACTATCCCAATATGCCTACATTTTTACAACTGTACAAATTATTGTCAATGTACACATTAATCAAACCACCAAAATTTGGAAACTGTGAAGTTCTTAAAACTCAAGAATGTCCTTTATTAACATTGGAAGACTTTAAAAGCATTTTTGGCAACATTGAAAAACCAAATCATATTGAAAAATTAAAAACTAGGCTGGATAATTTAATTTCAGAAAGTGAATGGGAATGTGATGATGTAATTGAACATGATTACAGTAGAGCTGAAGTTGTCGATTGCATTATTTACTATGTTGCAGGATTTGTAGTAAAAAAATGAAAAACTTTTGCAGTGGTTGTACAATATGTTCTCAAAGTTTACTGAATCCTGTCAGTTTGAACTTTGACACAAATGTAGCTGAGCTTACAAATATCAAAACCAGAGGTGGGTTGATCCACCCAAATATTTTCTTATTCAGGTTACTTAGAGAAACAGAAAAGATCTTCTCAGAACATGCTGGTAAGAAAGATGCTTACTTTTTAACACTTGATACTTTGTTAGCACAACCACAAGTCTTAACATTCCCCTGCAGTACACACACAGAATCTGTAATTGCTGAAATTTTGCATTATTATATAACTATAAGAATGAGGCAATATTGCAAAAAGAATAATCAGCAATTAGGAAGAACAAGTAAAAATATAAAAAAGCAGGCTAAATTAGCATCTTAAATAAATATATAATCAGAACAAAATAATATGGTGTGTGTCATTTTATCGTATTATTTATATATTTTAGCAATACATTAATAATAATCAGCATTACTTCTAGTAGGTTATATTTCTGTTCATTTATAATCGTTTATAATAGTTACAAAAATATTTAAAAAAAGATATATCATGTCTTCAATACTGAATGAAAGCAATACGTGAAAAAAATTGTTAATAATAAGTTCAAAGAGTGAATAATAATAATTTATCGAGTTTTCTACGGTACTTTCCTTACACTAGTGGCAAATACAGGAACTGCGTGCTTTTAGGGAACGCGTTATTTAGATTCGCTGTTCCACCTGTCTTATCTTAAACCATGCCTGTAATACCTTTCTTAAACCTTGCAGCATCACTGTTGTCGAAACAATCAATATTAAATACTAATTGTTTCGATAATTATTAAAAGCAAATTATTCTTACAAAGACAAACAATAAAATTTATTGTTTTTCTTTGTAAGAATAATTTGCTTTTGTTTTTCTTATCAGTGATGGAATCTCTTAGGGAAAGAGAAGAAATTGCAGGCTGTGGAAGGTAGCATAAACAGAATGGAAAGTTTTCATTCAATTTCTATAGAAAGTTGACGGAGAAGAAGCCTCCCCACCCAAAAAGACATTCGAAGAATGATGATGAGAATAGCATGAAATCCAAGGGAAAATTTATCTCTTGGGGAAGTATGGGTTGATCCAAGTCCGGATGGCTTCGGTCTTGAATGTGGTTGATGAAAATCAGCGTTCAAGATCACTATCTCATCAGAGATACTCGTGGCTGGGTAACAACTGCCTATCTTCTCAAGGAGATTCGCCGCTGGTTATTTCTGATAATAAACGCCGACATGCGAGTGTAGTTCTACACACATCTCTTTCAGTTTCTGCCATTGATTACTCTGGAAGAAAGGGAGTAAATTATCTAGTTCAGAAATGGACTTATCTAGTCCATTTCTGATCTAGATAATTCACTTCATCCCTTCAATACTTTTATTAGTGAAGAAAAAATTGGTGTGTGTGGTTAGATTTATTCTTGGATCGTCTCATTGCACTGAATGAATCGTTCCATTCATGAATCAATATTTTAGCACAAACTACGGGAGATGATGTTTTTTTACTAACGATGAACTGAAGTAGGCTAGTTCAGCTACATTGCAACATTTCGATTAGTGATATTAATCGTTGAGCTAAATCTCTACAGAATGGGTATCGCGAGAACTAAAGCTCTTGATAGATGAATCTGATGCTGTGTACAAAGTTGATTGTTCCTGTCCACGTCGACGATCTTCAGAATTGAGAGTAATGCGGAGTCAGTGGCGTTTGTATCCTCTAATTCAGGGGTGGGCAAAAGACAGCTCGCGAAGGCGTCTTGTACGGCCCGCCGCATAAAGTAGTTTCAAGTTACACATTCGTAAAATGTGTAACTTGAATTGCATTAAAATAGTTTCACATTACAGTTTCAAGGCCCACATTCGTAAAATTCTAGTCGTAAAGAAAAAATAATGGATACTCTCTATCGTGTACGTGTATACTAGCGAAATTACTCCAAATTTTGATGATATAATTAAGTATGAACATAGTAAATTTTACCATTCATTAAGTTGTAAATTTGTTTTTACAAAATTAATTACATAGGTACCTAATATTTTGTGTTGTAAATTTGTTTTTTACAAAATTAATTACATAGGTACCTAATATTTTGTAAGTTTTATGTTTAGCTTGTTACCAATCTATCAGTTTAAGAACATACTTATGTTTTTAAAGAAAATTGTCTAAATTTATTAATTCGTAGGACGAATTATTTTCTAATGTTTCTAATGAAAAGTAGTTTCTACGGATGCATTTGAACTCTTTGCATACAAACAAAAACTTAGTTTCTACGGATGCTTTTGAACTCTTTGTATACAAACAAAAACTAAGAAAATAACATAGTTTATATGGATGCTTTTGAACTCTTTGCATACTAACAAAAACTAAGAAAGTAATACAAGAAAAGTATATTTTAAAAATAATATTGATACACAAATCTACTATTTGTGTATTATCACAAAAGTGATAGTCACTTTTGTGTAACATTGTTGTCAATCTCGCTAACGTATGTAGCATACGTTAGCGATATTGACAAGAACGTGTACAGAAAAAGTGGCGCAATTCATTATTCTGGTCCCGTATGATGGGGAGAGGAATATGTTTGTTCGAAAATCAATCTTGCTTGAATGTGAATAGTCATTTTAAGTCAAAGTAATTTTTATTAATTATTAATGATTATCTAATGTTATCATTAATAATTTCATTACATTAATTAATAATTACATAATTATGATGCCGTAAGATGAAATTCGTTCTTAGGTACTTTTCAATTTTTATACGGCCTGCTTCATCCTGAAGATTGGTTTAATTCGGCCCGCGGCAGAAAATAATTGCCCACCCCTGCTCTAATTATTTTTGTTCCAGCTGCTTAGTCCATACATAACATTGAGTCTTAGTACCAATATTGTGTGTAGTCGGAATGCATAACATGTAGACATGACTCAATTAAACTTAATTAGATCTTAACCTGATAATGAATAATTCACTTCCACTTATTTGAACCAAAACTCTGGAAGCTGACGCCAGAAGAGTAGTAATTTTAGAGACAGTGGAAATTGTTGGGTCTATTTACAGCGAGTCTGTTATTGCTGAAGTATAGTTCATTCTGCCATATTGTTAGCATTAGACATTAGAGTCCACTATAATTTGTATAGGGCGGCAGGATGGCTGAGAGGTAACGCGTTAACGTGCTACGCTGGAGGACCCGTGCTCGCGTTCCGGATCCGGCATCCTGGAAAGTTTTTTCGGGTGCTGGGCCCGGTCCTGCGATCTCCGTCCTTCACCATCCGGCCCCCTCCACGGGTATGGGTGCAGCCCGTGATTGGAACTGGCTCCGCCCCTTAGTAATCTCACTGATTGGAAAGGAATGCAAAAAAATATCTTGTACGAATTCAAAATTAAAAAAATATTGCTCATATCATATTCGGATTATTGATCCGAATATGATATGAGCAATATTTTTTTATATAAGAATGCAATATTACCCAATTTAGTCCGCCACATAATACAGCAGAGGAGGTTGAGTTAATCCAAGAGTTTATGTGTTTTCTTCTTAGCTCGGTCATTTAGCAGAAAATTTCAATCCTGCTTCAACCAGATATTGACGCGCTGTTTTTATCAGATGTAGTGGATGTTCCTACTAGAAACACTAAATTGAGAATAAAGAAGAATCCATGGACAGAAAAAGAACTTGTAAAGTTTCAAAGATATTAAAATTTTAAATAATGAATATTTACTATTTTTAATTTCTAATTAAACATTTTAAAACATTAATCAACTAAATATCTGGGGGCACGGCAGTGCCCCCGCCAAGTCGAGCAAGCACGGCCGTACCATCCTTTTCTGGAAGCAACTCAGGGTACTTTTGACACCTCCATAACTTTGTGTTGGAGTTGCCCAAGAACCTGAATTTTTTTTATCTAGAATAGTTGGTAAACGGAACGAAACCTCTAAATAGATCTCCATATCTTTGTGTTGGAGTTGCCCAAGAACCTGATTTTTTTTATCTAGAGTAGTTGGTAAACGGAACGAAACCTCTAAATTTTTCACACTTTATCTTTTCTAATTCAAAAAATATATGTACTCAAAATTTCGTTTTTCGACACTGGCCGATCATCAAAAATCAGCGACAATGATAGATCATTAAAAATCAGTGGTACTTCTAGCAGCCCTAGAAACTTGAATTTTGGGATAAACAGGAAAAGTTAACTTCTAGTGAATTTATTAAAACCAAAATAATGTCAAAATATTCTCAATTTCGATTAAATCAACAATATTTAGTTTTCTTATTAAATGATGCTAATATGCGTCAAATATGTTGTGGTATTTTTTTATAAAATGAACTGCGTAAATCAAAAAGAAAAAATTACAGCTGAACAATATTTTCAGATGCTTAATAAAGATGAACTGGAAGGCGATTTGACTGCAATATTTGGTAGACTGCGAAACACGGAGCAATTTTGGAAAAAACCAAGAAATGACGTCAATTGTATGACACAAAATTATGGTCCAGCAACATGGTTCCTTACCATGAGTCCTTCTGAATGGATGTGGAGTGATTTAGAGGAATATATTAGGGAAGTGAACGGTCCTGAAATGGCTAACAAAAATATTAATGAGCTGATAGCTCTTGATCCTGTCTCTACTTCTCGCTTCATAGATAATAAATTTAAAGCTATGTTGGACTTCATTACATCATCTGATGAACCACTTTGTAAGGTCGAACATTACTTTTGGAAACGTGAATATCGATATCGAGGCGCTCAACATTTTCATTTGATCTTGTACGGTTAAAGATGCCCCTATTCTTCACAAGTCGTCGCTTGAAGAGGTAGCATCATTTATAACAAAATATGTCACATGCGCCATACCAAACAAGAATTTTTTACCTACCCTTCATCAACGGGTCGTGCCATATCAAACTCACAAGCACAACAATTACTGTATGCGAAAAAAGTAAACTAAAAATGGTTTTGTGTCAGTTTGTCGATTTGGATTCCCACGACCTGTTACTGAAGCACTTATCATAAGAGATATTTTAGAGTCAATAGCTGCAAAAAAAACATTATCATCTAATAGCCGACTCTACAATATTGTCCGCAAAAAAGAATGGGTTATGATAAACGACTACAATCCTGCAATATTGCTTGCATGGAATGGTAACATAGATATCCAGTTCGTGGGAGAAAAAACAGCTATCCTGAATTATTACATAACAAAATATACAACAAAAAGCGAAAAAACACACGCAACCGATATATTTAATGATATAAATTCTATTAAGTGCTTAAGAAGTCGTCTATACAACATCGGTCTTAGGGTATTATCGAATCGGGAGTGTGGAGCTTTAGAAGCAAGTAACACTTTGCTTGGCATTTCTCTCTACGGGACTGATCCTCAAACAACAATAAGATGGCTTGACGTGCTGCGTCCTCCCCTTGTTAGTCTTAAGGTGAGATTATGCCTGCCATCGTTATAGATGACATCGTCTGTTGAGATGTCTATCGATAAACTTATTGACCCGTACCCGATGTCTATATGATGTGTGTGTAAATAATTAGCTTACGGAATTTGTAATGCCGTACATCGTAATTGCTTTAAAGATGAATTTTTAGTAGTGGTGACCAACAGTATCCGAATTAAAGATGAAAATAGCATTGGGATGGAAACGGCTGGAGTCTTATGGTAAACGAGTGCCAATCTTCCGGGTCGATGCCACGTGTTGACCAGCCCGTTGGTGATGGACCGTACCAGTGGCCGCTGCCAAATATGGGATATCCGAGTAATGTGGCGGCTCGACTTTGGTAACCTAAGCAAACCCAATTTTCGGTTGGGTGAAACCACTGTGGGTCGGCTTTTCTTTGGAAATATTAATGGTGAGGTCCATCCCCACTTCCGTAATCCATTTAGTATTCTGCCCGAGTGGAAAGTGGCCACATCCGCTACTAAAATAATTCGAGCTCGATGTGGGATCGGAGGTCGGGTCGAGTAGAGAGTCCCTAGATAGATAAAGTAGCGCGTTCGGCCGCCATCTTATATCCTCCCGCCCATCGGTAACTTTATGGAAAATAAACCGTAATACTATGTAATTTATAAATAAAGCGATGGCGTACTGGCCAACCGAGATGATATTTAGAAAAGTTTTCCTTCGATATTTTGTAACCACTTCTTTTACCTGGCGGCCAAGAAAAGAGTCTACCATCCTTTTCTGTTCGATTAGACAATCTACGGCGCGCTCTTAAAAGATAACCAGAAAGGCGGCGATAACTCCCTATCTAACCGAATATAAAATGGCCGATTTGGCGGCGCCAAGGAATGCGCTACTCTATCGAGTGGAAGCCGAATATTATTGCTATAGTTCTCCAAATTTTTCGTAAAAGTCTGGAAAAGACCGATGAGGTATTTTGGCTTTCCACTGTGGACGATCCGGGTTGGAGTCTCGGTTCCTACCCCCGGAAAATGTTTCCATGGCGGGATGGCATTTAGCGCGACAATAAATAAACGACGTCCATCGATGTTCGTATATATACTGGATAGACCGCTCGATGATAGAAAAACGACGCCGATGGCCAAGTTGTAGGACGGCCGACCTACATTCCACGCTATAGTAAATTTTAATCGGTTTCGCTGGCCAGACGTATCCCATTTATTTTAGCGGATCCTAATAGTTAATAAAAAAGGGTGTAGTACCCCAATATGGAGTATTAACACGTTTTCGTAATTCCGAATCGAGTGCTCGAAATACTCCAAATTTCGCATTCTCCTAATAGTTTAATGTTTCGAGGAAGGAGAAAGCGTTTAAAGGCCATCCACCACGCATTGTCAAAGAAAACAAAACGCATTTTACGCTAAAGAAAATGCGCACTAATAAGGGAGTGAATAAAATTTAATTATTTGATCGAGATTATAACGAACGACAGCGTAATTACACTATTAACTCCAACTTACCATCACCCTAGTGTTACTAAATTAGCATTATTATAAATTTAATAAGGATAGCGTCGTTAGCTGTTGTTTGATAAGTATCGAAGTTCGTACAGTTGATACTTTTCCTTATTTATCGAATCGACAAAAGTTTTTCGGCTGGTTTATAGTCCAACCGCGGCGTGTCGTTAGACGTTCGACGTTAGCTTCGTCAAAATTCTATCAACGTCAAACGTTAAGATTAAAACTTCCTCTACTCGCTAGACCAGAATACTTCGCGCGGTCCAAGATGGAGGATCAGCCGTAATTCTTGAGAATGATGGGAATGTTGTTTATTTCTAGCGTCGTGAAGTTGTATGGTTACAGTGCCGCTGAAATTAAACGGAACTACGCGAATGTGTCGCTGCGGTTGGACTATAAACCATTTTTTTCTCGGATGGAGCGTAATGGCTCGACCATTTACCGATAAAGAAATTAAAAATTATTTGGCTGATACCTATTTTCCATTCCTAATAGTTGTTTAAAGCCTTTATCCAAAGCATTTCTGTTGTTTAAAATATCAAACCTTGATCCAAAATTCTAATAAATCGAATGGTCCTCGAAAATCGGGTTGTTTCGTTATTAGTAAATAATGCCGAGCAGCCAATTTTACATTTTCTTTGTTGTTCCAAAAATAAACAGGATCCGCTGACAGTTTGTTTCCGCTCTTCTAGTCTATATTCCCATTTAACGTCACATTTTTCTGAAGTTGTCGTCCCATTATCCGCTAATGTGTTTCTTACCAGTTTCGACAGGTGGCACGGTCGTCATCTATTCCAGTGGCGGGATGTTTAAATGATGATTTGTATCCACAAAATGTTGGCTGGCTTAAATTTCTCCTCAATTAATTTAAAGTCTGATATTTATACCATCACCGGTGAGAGAGATATGGTAATTCCCCTCTCACTCGACTTTTATAATTTGTGCCTGGACATGGGCCGTACCTTAATAAAAAGTACGCTATAAAGCGGTGCTGTCCGGAAGGCTTTCACCATTCGCGATATAATATTACTTTTCGAAATACAGTCGCAGTTCGAGACTTTAAACTGAAATAGCTAAAACTAAAATTGACGCGATTAAAAGTGTTTTTTGATGTCTAACACTCACCATTTCAGTGATTGTGTGACCGTTGTTGCCAGATTCTGTTTTAATTTTTATTTTACCGTGTGGCGTTTGTGAAATGAGTGAGACAAAACGTAAAATAAAAATCGAGTATATAGGGAAAATGACTTTTTCGTAACAAATCACACGGGCAAACCGCTCGGTTTAAGGAACGTTTTCCTAACTTTTGTGATTTTGGTCGGAAAGTAATATCGACGTTTCGGTAGTACTTATTGTGTGAAAGTGCATTTTCTAACATGAAGATAGTTAAGAATCAATTAATTTGTGTGAAAGTTCATTTTCTAACACGAAGATAATCGATTCGGAACCCGTCTCGGAGATTCTTCTCTCTTACATATTCGGCCAACAACAGGAATAAATGTAAATATCCCAGCCTTGGTAAACGATGCCGCCCCCTCATTTATCGCAGTGAATAGTACATAATACTTTTTTAATATTGTGTTAGTTTTTGTTAACGCGTTTATTGGATGCAATCTGGAAATAAGTTATATTTCCAAAAAGCGTTATATTTTGCGTTCCGTTTGTACTCCCGCTTTTTGTAACCGCGGTCCTCGTATCTCTCCTAAACACGGCTATGGTCCTCGGGTTCATTATAATTGGACGGCACCGCTATAGAGTATTTAAAACGACCGTTTAGTGATACTACGGTCGAGACTAAAGCTTGCGTAGTTAATCCTTGGGGATGGACATGGATCAGTCAATGTAGGCCACACTTTTACCAAGACTGCTATTATAGGAAAAAATTTGCTTTCTAATTGACACGGAAACAATTTCGGCCCGATGATGAGGAAACCTATTTATGTCGAATTAGGATACGGTAACATTTTATCAAACCAATATTGCAAATTCCTCACCTACGAAAGTTGTAACTTCTATGGCCCGATCTCGGCTCATTGTTATATCCTTACGCTACACGATATAACGCGTTAAAACAAATGCCAACAACCTAACTCTGGTGGACATCCGGCGAGATGGCTGCCAGTGGCTGGGTTTTTTTTTGCGCGACCTGCCCTGTTTGGACACGCCACGAGAGCGATCATATATATATGATGGATGGCTGACGTCATCTGTTGACCCAAAAAAAAAAACGACGCATATTTAATGGTCCACTACCAAAGAGTATAAAGACCGACTGATGGGTTTGACACTATCCAAGAATGGAGCGAGTAGAAAAGCGTATTTTACGGCCGTAATATACGACCGAGGATGCCGGTGTACGACTCTGTCTCGAATAGTAGAGCGCCGTGTTTCCGTACGAAGATCCGGGTCGACCAGATATCGCGTTTTTTTTCTTGGCTATACAACAATAATAGTAGTATAAAATCGACGACGAAAATCCGTGTACGCGACCAGAAGGTTCGATCCTTCCCATCAAAATATGGAGGCCGAAATCGATGGATTTTTGGAATAGTCCCCTACTCGCCCGTTCCACGGGAGGGTGGCCACCCGCTACGCCCGACCGCCTCCCTATTGACCATGGTAACTCGGTGCCGCAGGTAGCCGACCAGTCGGAGCGGAGCCCCAGACCGGTATTTCTCGGACCCACCGACCGCTACGTTAACGTAAGTAGAGAGGGGGCGGGGAACTGTCAGCGTCTTTCTAACCGCTCGACTCGTTCCCACAGAACTATCCGGAGGCCGGACGAGAGAAAGAAGTAGTAGTGGACTTGAGCCGACTGGATTCCCGTCTTCAGTATTACGTCACGGCCAGCCTGGTGGGCGCGCTGGCGCTGACCGCCTTGGTGGCCACGGTGCTGCTGCCCCTGTACCGCTGCCTGGTTCGTCGACCCGCCGCCGCCTGGTGGTACTGCTGGGACTGCTGCTGCCGCTGTCGCCGACCTAGTAAGTGTCTCGGAGCCGATGGGTGGTTGGTCGGAACGGAAAAGGAAAGCATTCCCCCTTCCATCTATGTGCTGGGAAAAGTTAAGGGCGCTTCTACTTTTCCTCGGTTGGTATCCCGTAACTGGACGACTAATATTTCGGTGATGATTAAATTACAATTTGAAATATGGAAAAGAATTTCGGCATCAGTAGACCAGTTTAAAATACTCCTCGCTTAACCATCTACCTGTTTAGCCACCGCTCCGAGCTAAACTTTTTTTAACGGCGCCCGTACGCGTCGCTTACCACTTCTACGGCGGGTAATTCCCAGCACTGGTAGTTCCAAAAACGTGACCAGGAAAAATACTTGGCGCGTAATTAATACCCGTTACGGATTAGATCACTTTAAGGTCGAATTTAACGGAATAATGCTTTCCAGACACGAAGAATTAAAGTACTTTCAGTTAACGGAGGTCCTAAGGGACATCCGTTTTAGCGAGTCAAACTGGCAACGACGACTTTCGAGAAGCGAAGTAAATGTGGCGAAAAGAACGAATTGGTCCATGGAAGAAACAAATGGTCTAATCGAGATTTGGGCGTTTAAAATCGATGAAAAGAAATAAAAGCGTGCTTGGAAAATGGTAGAATTTTCTTTAATATTTGTAAGGATGTATTTAAGAATCTCTCCCGCAATTTCATTTGTTCTCGAATAGAAATATCTCGAGAAAATAGCATTTTAAATGGTCATCCATTATTACTATAGATCAGCGCTTCTCAAACTATGGGTCGCGAAAATTAAATCCAAATATTTGAATTTCAGTTTATATGTAATTTCACAAACGCCCAATACTTAACGTATGACAACATATGAATTTTCGGTGTAGTTGGTTGATCGCGTTCAACTTAATGTGTAAATGATTTATGTACTTGTATGTTTTATTTCAAATTTAATACCTGGAGTGGCGAAAAATCTCGTAATGAAAAATGGGGTCGTGAATGAAAAAGTTTGAGAAGCGCTGCTACAGATAACTAGGTTGTTTATCATCGTATGTTTATAAAATTCCCCACTAGATGGCGAATACTAACGAAAATTCCGAAAACGTGTAAAAATACGGTATAAGGTTGATTTCGATGTTAATGCTTAATCAGTTACTGGCTTACCGACCAATTGGTTCTACCACGGTGTGGCCAGAATGGAACTGGGTGGTTAACTGAGGAGGACCCATATTCTCCAAACGTTTTTCTCTCCGAATTGCTAATTTTTTACTTTATATGTGGCTAGGGTGGAGATCTCCAACGACTGTCAGCCAGATATTGGGTCATTTCGTTCGATTACATTTCCGTTCCGACCGAGCGGCCTTTAGCTCTCCAGCTAGTCGATTCTAACTGGACTGTCCCGCCGGCAGGTTACCGAGGAGCGCGAAACCTAGCCCGAAAGGAAGGACCGAAGATGCCGGACTACGCGCACTACCGAAGATTGTTGGCGGATTATCCGGAGGAGACGCTACGGGACATCCGAAAGTTGTTGATGGAGCCGGAAAAGACTCCGCCCACGGTGGATGGCAAACCGCCACTTTTTGGGCGGAATAGCGCGAATTAATATTTACCGACGTGTATTAAGAAAGCGACTGACAGTAAAGTATTTTTGGTGGCCGAGACTTTTACTTTTTACGGATAAAACGCGTGGATCCACTGGCAGAAAAGCGCTTTACATCGGTAGCGTAGCCCGGGGGCCACAGCGCCTCTAATGGTGACGACGATTTACTCGTACCTTCGATAAAATATAGGCAGTAGATTCCGCTTAATTGAGGCCAAATCTCGAAGAACGAAAACCAAATACATAATTTAAACGGTAGCGGAAAAGGTATTTGATATACTGTATATTAGGGATTTTTCGAAGGTATGTCGACACTGCGTTTATTATTATTTGGAAATACTAGCGTGATGCGAATCGGTTATCTATAGTCTACTGTCGCCTAGCCATATTCATTTACAGCGTCGATTTTATTTAAAATTTTTAAATCTTGGCCCAGCTGTCCAGAAAGGATTTTACACTTTCGAGTAAAATCGATTGGTTGGATAAAACTAAAAGCCGGCCATTTAATACGAGCCACGATAGACTGGCTGATATAACTGGGGTCCCAAAATCTACCGTAGCGCGTTTTCTACAAGAAAATCAGCTGGGTGAGCAGTGGCATTACAGAAATTCCGGGAACATCCAAAAGAAAGCGTGATGGAAAGGATCCAGAAGCGTTAGATCAATGTCCGTCTTTCGTTGAACACAGTAGTAAAATTTCGAATTTAATTTAACCTTTTAGAGAGTAATATACACTGACGGAAAAAAAAATCCCAACACCAAGAAAAAATTATTGTAGAGTAATGAAATTTGGACAATGCATTTGTGTAGTTAACATGTTTAATTGATTAAATTTTCAAGATCACAGGTTAA
This sequence comes from Olivierus martensii, assembly GCA_000484575.1. NCBI lineage: Eukaryota > Metazoa > Arthropoda > Arachnida > Scorpiones > Buthidae > Olivierus > Olivierus martensii. The sequence goes on from AYEL01084704.1 coordinate 41,724, forward strand.
TTTAAGCTCAAGAAAATGCATTTCAAATGTGAAATGCTGTTGCATTAATAGCCGGTGTAACCTCCAGAATTTTGAATGCAAGCCTGCAAACGTGCATGCATTGTGTCATACAGGTGCCGAATGTCACTTTGTGGTATGGAGTTCCATGCTTGTTGTACTTGTTCTGTCAATACTGGGACGGTCTGTGCTGGCTGTGGATGATGCTGGAGTTGTCGTCCAATGATATCCCATACGTGCTCAATTGGAGACAGATCTGGTGATCTCGCAGGCCAAGGTAACATGTCGACACTCTGTAGAGCACGTTGCGTTACAACAGCGGTATGAGGGCGAGCGTTATCCTGTTGGAAAATTCCCCCTTGAATGCTGTTCATGAATGGCAGAACTACAGGTTGAATTACCAGACTGACGTACAAATTTGCAGTCAGTGTGTTTGGGATAACCACAAGAGTGCTCCTGCTGTCATAGGAAATTGCTCCCCAGACCATGACTCCAGGTGTAGGTCCAGTGTGTCTAGGCCGTAGACAGTTTGGTTGCAGGCGTTCCCCTGGCCTCCTTCTGACCAACACACGGCTATCACTGGCACAAAGGCAGAACCTGCTTTCATCAGAAAACACAACAGATCTCCACTCCGTCCTCCAATGAGCTCTGGTTTGACACCACTGGAGTCGCAAACGGCAATGGCTTGGAGTCAGTGGAATGCACGCTACAGGGCGCCTAGCTCGGAGCTGTCCTTCAAGTAACCGATTTCTAACAGTTCGTTGTGTCAATGTGGTACCAACTGCAGCTCGAATTTCTGTCGCAGATGCAGTACGATGTGCCACAGCCATACGCCGAATACGGCGGTCTTCCCTCTCAGTAGTTCCACGTGGCCGCCCGGAACCCGGTCTTCTTGAAGCAGTACCTTCATTTGACCACTGCTCCCAACAATCATGCACAGTGGATACATTCCGGCCAAGTCTTTCTGCAATATTGCGGAAAGAAAATCCACCTTCTCGTAGCCCTATTACACGACCTCGTTCAAACTCGGTGAGCTGTTGATAGTGGCTTCTTCGTCTTCTTAAAGGCATTCTTGGCTAACATCAGCTCAATACGTCAAATTTCAAGGATAAATAACGCTCACAAACTTTACAGCATGCATTTAAAGCAAACCTGATTTGCAAATTCCGAGTGGAGCTACTAGCGCCACACTTATGCGCAAAGCGCGAAATTTGAATCGATATCATCTTTCAGATGTATAAACACGCCTACCAAATTTTGTTTATCTAACACAAGTCTTTCTTGGTGTTGGGATTTTTTTTCCGTCAGTGTATAACCCCGAAAACAATGATTTCGCTTAGGTATTTTTAACGATTTCTAAAATAATAATGGCGCGATTCGATAAAACAGTCGATCCCATTAACAAAATATTACTCTAGGCGACCCAGTATTTTCTATAAATCACAAACGATCCTCGGGCTTTCCATTTATAATCTATATTCGGTTAGGACAATGGATAACCGTATTAATTTTCCAAACCGATCTCGTCGTCGAAAATTTTTTAACGCGGATCTCGTATCCGTCTAACCGCGTATACGCTCCGGTCTTCTTTAAAACAATCTGGTAATTAGAAAATTGAAGCGGATGAGAGGTGGTCGATGTCTACTTCACCGAATTATTGCCAATAGAATTTTTACAGCCACCATCCATAAAATTTACAGATGGCTATCGGTCCGTAATACCCGCTTTCGTTTTTAATATGACCGTTGGCCTCTTATCGATCGCGCCTTTCTGGCCAAAGAAAAAGTATGCACCATTTCTGTTCCGTCAGGGGGCGAAACGAGCCTTCCAGCGGATCTCTCTCAAATATTTTAAACCGAGGGACTCGAAGCGGTCGATTTCCACCGTTCTTAGTTTTATGACAGTCGAGGGATGGCTAATTCCGGCTTATCGTCAAATCTGTTGGTATGTTAAGAAAATTTTTATCCGGCCCGATAATAAAATGGGCAGCTTTCCCATCGATAAACAGTTTACTAGGAAACGGAAAATTGGCACCGAGAAAAATGGAGATGACCATTTTCATCCGACGCGCTTCGTCCCTTCATTTTATCTAATCGAGAAACCTCCATAATGGGTATGGTGTGATCCCGATGATTTTAAGACGCCATCTGGCATTTATTAAACGCATCATTCGGAAAAAATTAATTTTATACGCGGTTCCAAATTAGGCACTTTTTTGTCAACAGATGACGCCACTTTCCATTCAGGGAGAATACTAAGTGGCGGGGGCGAAACAAGCCCTTTCACAGGCTAAAAAAAAAGCTACCGCCAGCCGCGGTCTATTTATACGGCCACCAGTTAAAATTTTGAACACCCGTCGTCGACGTAGATTGACGAAAATTGTGATGTCGAATATAGACAGTATTGGGCGTGTGGAAACGCTGAGGCTTTCATTCTGCGGGATCGGGTTCGCTCCACCATTCCGCATTCCCACCGACACGGCCAGTATCCGATTCCTTTTCATATTTCAAACCCCGATTCCGGGTATCCATCTTCAACGGCAACGTGATTAGTCCGAATCCAATCTCTCAAAATATGGAGATAGGATTGGGCCGCGCGTCGTCGTCATAATTACGCTTAATATCTGGTTCCGTCAAAAATTTTCTTCTCGTTTAAAATCCAGATTTGGTTTTTTTAGTCCACAAACGACGCCACTTTCCCATGGACGACATTATAGTGACGAGAAAAACTCTTACTCTGGACGGTAAAGGACGGGTCGAGTCCGGGCCCATCATATTTCCCAGGGAGACCAGACATTCGAGTGTAACCCCATCTAAGCGTATCATCTCTAGTTGCAAATAATAATAAAGCCTAAAGTAATACTTAAAATGAGCGTATAAAAGTACCATTCTGAGAACCATAAAATGCTGATAGAGACGAAAACGCTAATCAACGCATCGATTCAACAGCGTACCGACCACGACGACACGACTGTTACCATCGATATATATGGATAGATTGTGCTAGTAATAGTTATCAGCAGTTGGCCGGATTGACCGCGTGGAAACGCTTCGGCTTTCCACTCTGGAGGACCCGGGTTCGAGTCTCGGGTCCCACCCCTTGAAAATATTTATCATGGGGTCCGGGCCCGGCCGTCAATCCCCGTCCTCCAACAATCCGGCTGACCCCTCAACAGGGGTGGGCAGCCTGTGGAAGGGCTTGTTTCGCCCCGTCACTTAGTATTCTCCCTGAATGGAAAGTGGCGTCATCTGTTAACAAAAGTTATCAGCCACTGACCGGAAGCAAAAAGTAAACCGCTGGGAACAAAGCCCAAGTTCACCTTCGCTGTTGTTAGTCGAATGCAACATTTCTCGCTATTTCTGGTTTTTTGCGTTATTGATATAAATAGTTTAGGGTATGGATGTAAGAATGAGCAAATATGAACTCATTCTTACATCCATACGAGCGATATATACAACTATTTCATCGCGTGGTGCAGCTCAAATAATAAAATATATCATCAACCAAAACGCTGCCTTGTTGTGTAATTATAAAATTTTATTTTTTCACAATGCATCCTCGATGGCCTTTAAATCTCTCTCCTTCCTCGAAACATTAAACGATTAGGAAAATTGAAGTATTTTCGAAAACTTGTATTAATACAACGGTTTAATAATCCATATCGGAGTACTACATCCTTTTTATTAACTATTAGGATCTGTCGTCACACTGACTCGGTTTTGGTGACCAGAATGTACGTTGGTCGAAGTACCCCACCGGTTACGGTTTCACCCGTTACTAGTAGTAAGCGGTCTATCCATATAAACAAACAGCATCGATATATATCCAAGATGCGAATTGTTGGATAGTCGTCAGTCGTTCTTCGTTCCGCCCAAGTTTTCTGTTATACCAGAGATCAACTCGGCTACCCTACGGAAAAACTCATTATCTGCGAAAAATGTAAACACGGTCAAAATGCACGGCCTTATAAGTAAATAATGAAATATGAAAGTTTGGATTACAGGATATAATCTGTAATAGTTTAAGTATGCGCATTGACCATAACTGAAATAATTACAATATTTATGCAGATACTACGCTTTGCCATTGTAAATCAATTTAGGTTTTGTCACTAATACCAAGTAGAAATAAAGTATGTGCACAAACTGATATTCTAAAATCTATATTTTAATGAAAAATGTACAAATTGCATTGTTGGCCTCGCTTAGAATAGAATCGCTGGGCCTAGGGTATTAAAAAAAGATTTGACATATCTTTCCTGTTTGTTTTCTTTACTCGGGATTGTAGAAAGTAGTCAATAATTTCTATCTTGGGGCGAATGGCCTTGAATTATCTGTACCTTCCTGGGCAATTCTTCTTCCAACGACTTTTATGATAACATTATCGAAAAGCCATTGCTCACTGATCTTATACTCGTCAATTTTCCAGAAAGCTTTGTATATATTTTTCTGTCTTCTTCGGAAATAGCCACACAATTACGGTTACAGGTTTCCGAGCACAAATCTGGTTTAAAAGCATGGTCTTTCATTCTTTTGGACTTACTAAGTCTCTTTGTTTCTTGGTAAAGCGTAAGCCATTGGAATCTTCATGAATCTCGGCTTTGTGTTGTTCGCTTGTAGTAAAGTCATCAATGAGCAATTCTTCGTTACTGACCATATCAATACTGTCAGCAAACTCAGTTATAGATGAAATTTCATGACGTGCAAATATAATTGGACCAAGACCATGTGAAGCTGCTCCATTGGCCTCAAAATTGCGTTTTAATTTTTCAACGATCTGGCTTGTTGATGGCTTATTTCTAGAAGTATCTGTGCGCAATCATTGTGTGGAATATTATCTTACCAAGATAAAAATACAATATCTGCGAGTCACGTGTTTCGAAAGCGCATTTCTAATTCGTCCATTGCAGATGCTGTGTTCTGCGTGGGTTTTCGGATTGTTTATTGTTGGATACTTTGTTTTTCCTTGGTAATTTGAGGAAATTGCAGATACTGTGTTTAAAAAATCGCGATTTGTAGATCTTTTATAGATTTTCTCTATATTGACTACTGGATTAGAAAGAGAACAACACAGTACCTACAAATATGGAAAAATACCACTTTGTTTGCAAAATGCAGGTACTGCGTTTTTCCGTGGGGCAGCCGAGCTAGTTATTGAGTTTTTGCCCGGTGTTGTGGCCGTTACGGTAAACGTTAAAATCGCACGAAAGACCATCCGCGTTCGCGCGGTCTTACCGTAGGACGAATAACGTTAACGAGCAACGTTATTTCTCGAGATATAGTTATTTGGGTAACCTTACGGTAACGGGACGTCTTAATTTTCTGAGCGATGATCTCGCTATTCTACACGAAATTATTGCTACAAATCCATACGAAGATCCGAAACTATGGAAGGAAATCCAACAGAAAACTGTTGCAGAGTAGGAAAAGAACGTGTCGACGACTATTTGAAATTACGGCAGAGAAGATAGAATAAATTTTAATGTTTCACATATAAAATGCGACTTCTTAAATTTAGAGTACCTAAATTAGAAAGTCGCTTTAAAACTAAAGTACCTAAATCGCTAAACATCCGTTCGGATGGCGTGGTATCGCACCCACGAAAAGCGACTTCACCTTTGATTCCAAAAATATCGATGATCGAATTTTGTATAGGTAAATGTTTTTCACAATAGTAAACTTTTCAAAAGAATTATGCCCTACTAGTGCGGAAGAGGAGATATAAGCGAAACATCGTTAGAGGGCGGTGCTGGTGGACGAGTGCTCGAATTCTATCGTCATTCTATTCGTATCAATATCAGAAAATTTTTAAAATATCACCGCATTGAATTTGAGATATTCAGATAATTTCTCACAGTTCGGGAACAGGAAGAGTAAAATATGAATAAGCGACAAAATTCTATAGGAAATTTCAGACACGGCACTAAAAAAATCTAAATTAAATTTGCCATAATTCAGAGATATTTTAAAGATGTTTTCGACGATTTAATATATTAATTAAAATAGCGTCAATATCCTATCCTCCACGTCACTAAATACAGTAATATTTAGCAATTCTTCCATTGTTGCGCGGCGCGAGGAATTATCGTTACAGTATCCACGACCGGGCAAAATGTCTTGGAACTGTTCAGCTTTTGCCGTATTCGGTCACGTGACTTTAGGTTTAGCGTAGCCAGTAAACGCTATGCAAAAGCTATTTATAAATTTTTTGCGAAAGGGATAATTTGGAAGAAAGTCTCTATTTATCGGGTCGAAAACTTAGATGGTAATAAAATATGTAGCGGATGAGACGAAACTCCGCAATTGTGTATAGCAATACCTCGATAATCGCGGTTTCGATTATTGCTATTCTCGATTTATCGCGGTTTATAATTTGATACCAAAATTCGAATTATAGCGGACGCGAGATGTAGCCCACTACATATGCAATCAGAATTACATTTAGTTCGAGTCGCCACTCTCCAAGTAGTTTTTATCCGATAGTGCCTGCTCACCATTCACCAGTAACTATCCACCTCTACTTGAAGCACATGTGGATATTTATTTCTCTTCTGATTTACCCCTACAGTAAATGCTAAAAGAAACAAGGCTGATATCGAGGCTACAGCTATCAAGAAGAAACGTAGTGATCAACTTAGAAGATTAGCACGCTCAACAGATTTCTTTTTTACCTTATGCATAACATTAATTAATATACAGTATTTGAAAAATCCTTGGCAATCATCACCATTTTACACGCATTATTTATCCCGGTTATTGCGGTATTTTTCGTGGCAACATTAACCGCGATAATCGAGGTACTCTTATATTATATAACGTCGGCTACAATTTGTTTCCAACGCCTATTATTGTTTTCTGCCCATTTCTCATCGGAAAAATTACGCAGTGCGATTAATACACAGACAACTTTTCTACATTTTCCTAGCGGGCAAAAAGTTTTCCTAAGTTTTTTCGGGAGCTGGACCCGGCCTTCCCCGTCCTTCACCATCGGGTCCCCTCCATGGGTCTCGGTGCAATCCGTGGTAGGAACTGGCCCCGCCCCTTAGTAATCTCCCCGATGGGTAAGGGGTGTAAAAAATGCAAAACCACCCGGATGGGGTTCGACGGACCCTCCTGAAATACTAAGAGACGTGGGACCCGGATCCTCCGGGTGGTAAAGCCACAGCTTCGGGATTTGGGAAATACCGGCTGACGTGTTTAGTGGGGTAGAGGTAGAAGCGAACGTGTCTCGGCCTAACGGATAATAACCATTAACACACGACCAGAAAGTACACGTCATTTTTGGCATGTACACCAATCACCCGACATTTGGAAAAATAGTTGGCATCATCCGCGTGGAGAATGAATCCACTGATATTGTAGACGAGTAAAATCGAAAAGGCTCGGTTCTAAATCGATGCTTTAGAATCCAGCCTTTTCGATTTGTAAGTGTATTTTTACAAATAATCGCTTATTTTTGTTCGAGTAAAATCCAACGTTCACCATCATTTTGTTGGTATAATCCACCTTGTCTCATAAACTCGTGGGTAATTGGCTGTCTTTTATGGCTTTAGCTCATCGGCTAGCCCACCAGTCGGCAAACTGAGGCCGGCCAGCCACACGCGCTCTCGGGATAAGTACGCGTGGCGCCGAAGTAAAACCGAAAATGAAAACAAAAAATAACATTAGTTTCATAAAATTTTTAGAGAGTTTTATTCGCATAATAGTGATTTCATCCGTTTTATAGATCGGGCAAAACTCGGTGGCAGTAAGACGCGCGCGATTTTGTATTTAACTTTCTCCATTTAATAAAGATATAATTACTAGTTATAACGCGACTTTAAATTTTCCTTATTTGTGGAATAATTTTAAAATGGATAGGATTGGCTGTTTCGTCCGAAAAGTTTGCCGACCCCCGGGCTAGATGGATCGAAATACGGATGAAAAGCTTTTCAAATAGATGGGACTACTCATTTCCTATCTTATTCGTAAAGTGTCCAATAAATTGGTATTCGTCCATGTGTTCGAATCTCCTACAGTCTACTTTTAGGCCGAACTCACACGAAACGGTGGTTACCGTGTGGCCGAAATCGATCCACTTATACGCGCAGTCAGTAAGGGACTGCGCGTATATACGCGCGATCCGTTACCGACTGCTGATTGACAGGAAGCGTATCGATCACGAGTCGCGACAGCCGTCGAAACCGACTCGAGTTTACTGGTCCGTCCGAGTTAGATAAGCGTTTCTATATTAATATAATTGACGACCGTCCACCAGCGACCACCGTTTTGTGGTTGTGGTTGGTGCCTCGCTAATACAACCGACAAACTGGTATTTTTTTTATCGATAAATATAGGGATCCGGCCACGGTTTTGTCCTATTTTCAACCATATCCGATATTTAAACGCTTACGATATATAGTGGTAGCGATATAAAAATACGTAGATATTTGTTACGGAATTTATCTTCCGATTTTCGACTGTCCCGAGTAGAGGAAAAATTTCTCCACTTACACCGTATCGCCTACGGTTTTTAATTCGACACCGAAAGGTTTAAAAAATTAAAGTTTAAACGACGCCCCGAGATATAATTTTCCCGGTAGGGTATATCGATGTCGACCGAAAATAGAGAAAAGCGATTAGGTTAGGTAGTATCCTGGTGGGATATTCCGCGTCTGCCGGTAGCCATTTATACCACCACCCGAATAATCGGTTTACTAGCAATTTATGGCTTATAGAGAAGCGACATCCTTTTAACTACGGTAAGCGTTATATCGGTAAAAAAGGAAACAGTTAGCCAATGGAGAACTATTACCATGGAGTTTATTCATGGAGTGGTGGAAATATCGAACAGACACACACGAATGAGTAAATGACGGCCACACGGCCCTCTACGTAAACCACGGCGGTGGCCAGTGCGGGCTACCTAGGCGGACGGTCATCTGTACAGGGTGACCGGCCGTCCGATTAAGAGGAAGAACGTGAAGTGTGAGAACGGGAGGCCGAACCGCTGGACGACGAGCCTCTTCTGGAACGGTGACTCTGGCTCTTTTTCCGACTGTGACCGCTGCTGGTACTGCTGCTTCGGCTACTTCGACTGCTGCTGCTACTTCTCCGTCGTCGCCGATCTCTGCTGCGTCTTCTGGCCGATCGCGAACGGGAGCGAGACTTGGAACGAGAATGCGTCCGACGCCAGCCGAAGCCCTGACGATTTCTCCAGGCTCGGTTACGCGGGGCTCGATCCCGACTGCGAGACCGACTCTTGCTTCTGGATCGCGGTCGAACTCGACCCGTTCGACCGCGACTGCCGATAAAATTACTTTCCGAACAACCCTATACAATGGCAAGGTTCAAACTGAACCCTGTCAAAAGTCAGAAATTACATGTACAATATAAATTTTAAATCATTTTAATATATAAAGAAATAACCATTATTTAGAATATCTATAATAAATAATAATGAAATAAATTTTATAATGTTATTTTTCAAACATAAGAATTATTTTAAAAGTTAATGCCATTCAAAAGTTCAACAGCATAAAAATTATTGAAAAATTAATAAGCTAATAAAAATGTGAAATTTAAAAGAATTTTATGCATATTTAAAATAAGTCTGATATTATTGAAAAAATCTTATTTTCTACAATGTTATACAGCAGTATTTCTCAAACTTTTTTAGTATACTGCCCACTATTAGAAAAAACTGAATGCTCAACACCCCCCAGGGAACCCACATCTATATTTTTTACAAAAATATTTAAGAAAATAAAACAGTAATGATGAAGATGGGTTACTTGTATATTAATAAAATTAACAGTAAATATCAATACATAGTCATATTTAACTAACTACATAGAGGATGAGAATATGAATTAAGCAAGTAAAAAAAAGTTCAATGAGAAGGATCATTCTGATGAGCTTGTATCAATTCATCAATATTCTGCTCAATTTTTGTTATCAACATTCTCAACATTCGCCACGATTAGTTATCTTCAGCCAATTACTTTTCTTAGTTATTAGAGTTGTTACTAAACTGAACCGCGCATTCCGATATTTAATATATAAAGAAATAACACATAAAGAAGGGAATGCTATGACAAATTTCTATATAATACTCCATTAGCCAAGATAAAGTTCACATATTTGTTTCTGCAAACAAAACTGGAATTTGAAGTTTATGCAATGAAAAACTAGCTCATAAGAGAAATTGAAAAAAATAATGTTCTGATTGTTTTAAAATGAACAAATACTTGGGAAAGTAAAGTAAGCTTCACTTCTATATTGTGTGGCGTAAAATACAACATATTTTTAACATAGTTATTTGAAAAAACCTAATTTTAAGACACTAAAATTAACTTAACCAATTTTGTTTCAAATTCCAGCTATATAAAAACACTGTGTATATAAGATGTACAATAATTTAATTAAATTTTTTATAATTCATTCATTCAATTATTTCTTCCACCACCCACCAATTTTATATTGCACCCTCCAATATCACTTGGAGCTTCAAATGCCACATTAGACCACTCCAGTACCCACTGGGGATGGTACCACCCATTTTGAGAACCACTGTTATAAAGCTTTAAAACAAAGCTTATATACTTAATTTAGTTGAATATATTACCCTATTTTGTTTTATTTTTGATATCTCAAATCAGTATGAGATAATATATATAAATATTTCTTTAGAGTTAAAATTAAAATACTTCACTAATCTGAAATGATTTAGAAAATTAAAAAAATAGCAGTAATAGTTATTTAGTAATGTTTTATGAAATTTCTATGTTTAGATTTTTGTTTTGTTTTTTTAAATACAGGTATCCGTCCTACAACATGGTAGATAGGTTCCTGAAAAACACTGTATTGTATGAAACAGTGTTATATGAGACCTGGAGCCAATAGAAAAAATAGAGTTATGTTCGAAAACAAATTAAAAAAAAATAATTTTCTTTAATTCCACATGTGGGGATCAGGAAACCCCCTTTTTGTTTGTCGTGAATACGAATCGAAATATCAAAATCAAATTTATTGACACAGTTGAAATAAAATTTAATGACGCAGTTCAATTCAAAAACAGGATGGATCGAATTGCTTGATTGTTCTTTCAAGATGATAAATTTTAGATGGTTTATTCGAGAGGCAATTCAAAGTCGAACTGGTGACACCTGAGATATTTGTAATTATGTAATAAACAATAACATTCATCCCGGGAAAAAGGGTGAAGTAAGGTGAGAAGTATAAAAGAGCGTCGTGGGAAGAGGTCGAGGCTTTTTTGCCGAATCCTCGCCTTTGTCCAAGTCATTGCTTTTGCCTACACTTTTTGCCAAGTCCTCGCTCTTGTCAAATCAAGCCTTTGTGCCGAGACGTCGTTTTTTGGCCAAGGTATTCGTTTCCACTGATACCTCGCTTTACCCGGTAGTTGGATAAAATAATAGAGGAACAAATTTGAAAATAAACTGCTTATCTCACTGTTATTTAGCTTAACAAGTTCATAAATAGCACAAAAAGCAGTGTGTACGTATATAACTTTAATATACAAAAACGTTTTCGATACAATACGTATCCTCTTCAGTTGTATAAACTTTTACAGATACAGTGAAACCCCGATTTTGAAACTTTTCAGGGACCGGCCCAAAAAGTCGAACGAGCCGGGAAAACGCACGAAACGGGAACTCTGATGACGTCATAATAAAAAAGTTATATAATTAAAACGTAGGAAGAGGGAAAGTTTTACATTGCATGTATAGGAAAATGCTCGGACTTCCGAAAATAGACGTTTAAAGCGGGAAAGTCGTACGATACGGGAACGCACGAGCGG
>AYEL01084707.1:0-44482 GCA_000484575.1 Olivierus martensii
TCGGACAATCAATTCTTGAATTTTTGGGGGTCGAAAGATCACAATTATATTAATTAATTCGGATTGGGTTCGAATTAAAGGGTTAATTAAAAATTTATTAAAATATCGACGGAAAATCAAATTTTTGAATAATACGATAGAAATATGGAAAATATGATAGAATTTGAGATTTTAACCATTTTTTCTCGATTTACGCAAAAATTACGAAGTTATTAAGTTTTAAATTTTGTCTTGGCTACCCAGTCATTGGAGTGGACGACGGGTGCGTGCTTGTCTTGGCTACCAAGGCATTGGAGCAGAAAAGGTTAAGCTAAAAATTGAACAAAGTTCTAATTCATCTTTTCACTTCCTAGATATATTAATAACTACTGAATACGGTGAATATATTACGAATGTATATCGTAAACCCACGTATTGTCCGATTCTAATCCCTTCTTGGTCTTCTGACCCTATGGTATATAAGCTGGCTCCCTTTAGGTTTCTATTTTATAGGGCATTTATGCACATCACCAAATGGCAAGATAAAATTAAGAAATGAGATTTTATTATCGAAACAGGCCGCAAGCATGGATACTCCTTTAAAGTTCTAAACGGCATATGGACAAAGATCTATGAATCTATCTTAAACGATACTAATAATGTGCCAACTTTACAGCCTCCTAAAGATACAGGGCCCTTTACACATTTAATTTATGATGAGAATATTTACAAAACTCTCAATAAGATGTTAAAAAATAGCAACCGTAGAATAACATGGAAGAGAAAACATACTATTTTTGACAGTTTGAGAAATGGGAAGGATAAAATCCCTCTGTATAGAAAGGCAGGTGTCTATTCAATCCCTGTTTTCTTCAATGATGAAGGCTGCACCTGCCATTACATAGGTAGTACTACCCGTAACCTATCTAAAAGATTAAATGAACACAAAGCTGATATTTATAACGCTAGGCTCAACACAACTCTTGCAATCAAAGCATATGAGTTGGATGTTACTATACAGTGGAACAATGTGGATATGTTAAAACCCACCCATGATTCAAGAGGCTTGACCACCCTGGAGTTGATAGAAATAGAATGAAGAAGAACGAGCGACCAAGTCATTAACGACAGTGGCCAGGTTAACTCCCTCCATCCTGGAAATGGTGCGCCACACTATGACATCGTTTTATTTTTGTGTACTTTTATATTTGCAATGTAGGACATGGTTTGCTGCAATTTTTGAATATGTACTCCTAGTTTTAGATACTTTTACTATGTTCTTCTTATACGTATCTATATAGTTTTAATACTTATAATATATACAATGTTATTATTAATCCGCTATTATTAATATTAACTTATTAGTATGTTATTAATGTTATTTATATTATTTTTGTTATATCTGCCTAATTATACGTCATAGTAAATTTAAAAAAATTTTTTGTGTTTTTGTTCTAGAACCTAAAGCATTCTATTTAAATATCAGTTATTTATTCTGGAATGTTCTGTTTAAACTGTATTTGCTTAATGTATGGTATTGAAGAGGAGCCTAATATGGCTCGAAAACGTTATACCATATTAAAAAATTTATACTTGCTATTTAGTGCTGAGTTTTACTTACTTATTTAAAAAAGTAAGCAAGTAGTTTTCTTTAATTTAGTGTTTCCAGTTTTGTTTTGCCGGTTAAACGTTAGTTGTTGTTAGATTGTTTTGAAGTTAATTATTTTTAAGTTACAGTTTATTTAAAGACCTGAGCTTAGGCTGAACTCTGGATTGCAGAGTCGCAAGAACCGTTAGGTTTAGTTTTTGTAATTAGCATTAATTAGCATTCGTTAAAATTCGCAACTTTGCAAGCCTATACATATATATACAGGAAACCCTTGATTAGTGCGGTTAATAAATCCTCACAATACACTGAATATAAAAACTGCACTAATCAAACTAAAAAAATCAATGGGAATAATTGTAATGAATCCTGAAAAATATCAAAATTATAAACATGTATTTTTTTCCTCATGCATCTATATTGCATTACATGTACTTTAAATCATTGAGGAATATGTATAGGTATTTAAAAAATAGTAAGAATTAAAATTTATTTTTCATTAAAAAATTTATTGCATGTCCGTAGACATCGAGTACAGGAGAGGAACTGAAGGCAAGATTCGCTATATAATATTGTAATGGCTATTATTAAGTAGTTGATATACACGCTAAATTTATTAATAAATAAAATTACAAACAAATTTAAATATAACAATTAGATAACAAAAGTCGTAATATTAACAGAATTAAAAAAATAAATAAATTTATTGCAGTGCTCTAATCATATAGACTACAACCTCCGAGATTCAGTTGCCAACTCTTCAGAGGGTTTGTAATAAAAAATAAAAAATATCGCACTTGCTGAAGCACACTAATCAAATTTGGCACCACATATATTAAGAGATAGTCTCAAATTTTTTTGTGCACTAATCAAAACTGCATTATTCAAACCCGCACTAATCAAGGGTTCCTGTAATATAATATTAGGTTGTTCCGAAAGTTTCTTTCCCAATCTACGTGAGGCAACTTTTATAACTTTCTTTTTTTACAACTTTTCAATGCGAACAAAACATTATTTACAATAGCTAGATGACAAATGAAGAAAATGACAACAATACCTAATTATAAATTCAATTGCTTTCAATTTGCTTTCAATTTTTTTATGACAGTTATTACCCGATGAACAGTGAATTACAACAATTAGAGAGTGAGAGTGAGTGAAATAAAGTGAGAAAGAGATCAAACAATAATTGAAGAGTGATTTTTTCAAATGTAAATATTGCAAAAAAAAATTTGATTCTACCTGAAGTTTTATTGTTGTAAAATTTTAAATTATTCACTTGAAAAAGATATGTAAGGGAGATTCGAACTCACAACGTTCAGTTCTGCAGAAAACCACCTTAACTGCTACACTGCTGCTTTGGTTGAAATAGCTGCAATTTTTTAGGTATATAAGTGGTGCAATCTGGCGTCATGACATTTGACTTTGATTTTTTAAAAACAAAGGTGTAGTGACCTAAACCCTTTTACACAAGTTACTTTTCGATGGCCCTTAACCTGTATGTTAAAGCCGATCGAAATTGGTTGGACAGAGAGCAACTTTTCACTGCTCTCTAAAATTAATAATCATAACATAAGAAAGGAATTCCATCACCTGTGTGATTGCAGAAATATCATAAAAAACCTTAAAAATAGTTAAGGGAAGTAAAAAATAACAAAGCTGTTGTGGCCTCCCCTTGTCAGCTATAGGTAGTTCTTTATTACAACAGACCGTTTTTTACGATTTTCGCTTTGTCCAGTCTAATAATAGACTGGGACGAAGTGAAAGTCCCAAGTTAAAAGTATTTTGAAAAATGTTTAAATCTTTAGAATGTTAGCACGTGTCTGTAATTCAAACAGGTTCAATTCTAACCTTGTATGTTACATTGAAGATGGTTATTAAACTAACCAAAAGTTCTACAAATAGAAGATTTTTATATAACCAACTGTCTAAAGTGCTTTAATCTGTAATATTTTAACTTAGTTATGTCTTGTTATTGACTCTTTCCATCTCTAAAAGGAATAAAAAAGTATATGTATTACTTTATATAAAAAGTTCCAGAAGTAACAGCACCTTTGAGCAGACCAAAATATATACTAAGAATAGGTGAACTGCAGGAAAAAATATTTTTTTTTTTTTTAATTTCTGACAAAATAATTTCATTTTTATTCAGTATTATTAAAAATGTGAACAAATAGGAGTGTCCAAATAGATTTTTTAGACCAAATTGGAAGAAGAATTGTGTTGGACAACATTATATGAGATCAGAGAAAACGTGATTTTTTTGTATGAAATCTTAACCATTCAACCAAATATTTGTTATTTTTTGATAGCCACAAACCTTATGAATAAAATAAGCTATGAATGAAGAAAATCAGATTAAATTTTAAAAAATTATCAATAAAAAATTAAGTATTATGTAAATTTTTATTAAGTTATGTTATATAATTAGTTGAGAATTAACATAATTTTATTAAAATATTGACATTTTTTTAATAAAATATATTCATTTCATGTTTTACTTAAAATTACAAAAATAAATTTATCTCATCACAAAGCTTAAATAAGATTAATAAAATAGAATAGAAAGCAGAATTGATAAGATTCAATGAAAAATAATCCAATGAATAACAATCCATTCACATTTTCTATCTTTAGAACGGAATTAAAAAAGAAATTTTGGCAATTGGAAAATTTAGGATAATAATCCATCCAAATTTTCTATCTTTAAAACATAATTTTAAAAAAATTTCAGCAATCAAAAAATTAGAACCCATCATTGAAGGCATACATTTTCATTCAATAAATGCAAAAAAACCAATCTGCAATAGTTGCATTGAGTAAATCAGGATTGAATTTTTTTAATTGTTTTTTATTCCACTTCCATGGCATATATAAATGTCAGCAGACCTCAGTGAATAAGCATGCTTTCTATTGTTGAAACATAAATAAAACAAACTGATGAGCAGAGTATTTCTTTCTTTCCTTAGTGACAAAAGACATTTGAAATATATCTAAAACAGTATTAAAAAATATGTATTATGTAAAGCACAAAAGTGCTGGGAAAAATAAAGCATGTTTTCTCTATCCCTCAGTATTAAAAACATTAGTAAATTATTTATTTATGCTAGTTTAAAAGTGCTTGTTGGGCAGTATTCAAAGTTATCCTGGGCTGCATGTGGCCCATGTGCCATGGATTGGACACCCCTGATCTAGAACGTCATATTACACTTAGAAAATAGATGAGCGTCAAATTAGATCAAGGGTGAAGGTCAGAGAGAGAGAGAGAGAGAGTATTAATTGCTTTGCTGAGAGGGTGCTTTCCTAATGTTGATATTGTTTATATTGGAAAAACATGTTTGCAAAAGAGCTTCACTGAAGCCGAAAAAGGTGAGATGAGAAGTTGAAGATGAAAAGACGAGATGAGAAAGGTGAAAGATGAAAATGATGAGATGAGAGAGATGATTTTAATAATCCTTGAGACCAATCCTCCTTGAGTCCTTTGCAGTGACTCTGTGATGGAGCTGCCTATAGGTGCATATCTGGTTTGGCAGTAGAAATTCCCATCAAACATGAAGAAAGGTTCATAATACAATAGATGAAACAAGTTTCTTAGAAGGTTTAGAATTGCAGCTGATTCTGGAATATTCTCTACAAAAAACCTATAAAGCATAAGGCAGGCAGGAGGTATAAGAATTGAAGGGTAGAGCTTTTGATCAATTTCATTCAATTCAATTTTAGATCATGTAACTGTTTCATTAGGTAGAGAGTCTGGCTCAGTGGTTCCCAACATGGGGTGCACACCCCACAGAGGGACAATTTGTGATTTTTTTTAAGTGGGGGCAATTCGAGAATGACTTGTTAACAGTGAATTTTTTGTCATTTATGGTTCTGGGGGCCTCATATACAATCTATAAATATATATTGTGACATGCATATTTTTAAAATAAAAATCAGAATGTACATGGCAGTTATGAAACTTTATTTGCTGTTTTATCATATCACTTCATATTATTATTATTTATTAAATAATTTCTTAATGATTTCTTCCTCAGTATTTCAACTGTCCTTTCGTTCTTTTATTTTTCTTTTTCATGGATGCCATGTTTTTTGGAAGCTTATTTAGACCAAGTTAATGGCCTTTTAGGCTTCCTCCACATGAGTAGGAGTTCAGTTTTTGAGTACTAAAAATTATATGTCACAGAGGCATCAAGATTTTAGAGATGTTTAGGTGGGACATGGCCTGAAAAAGGTTGGAAACCACTGGTCTAGCTCAAAGAAGAAATCTAGAAAATGTTGTACTGAATCAATTGTATAAGTATAAGCATATATTCTGCTAATAAACTATGTCACTAATAGCTTTTCAAATTTCTAGTTAGGTGACCTATATTTATCTACAATGGATTTGGCACTAATGAATTGCTTATGAGTTTTTATATACAGGAATACCTCAATTATCGTGATTCTTGATTTATCGTGGTTTATAATTTGATACCAAAATTCTAATTATTGCGCTCCAAATTCGAATTATCGCAGCCTTGAGATATAGCCCACTATATATGCAACCAGAATTACATTTGCTCTCCAGTTAGCTCTCTTTAGCACTTCGTTTTTTATCCGATGGCCCTTGCTCACCACTCATCAGTAACTGTCCGCCTTTATCTGAAGTATCTGTGGATAGGGATTGAGAAAAGCATCCCTGGTAGCAGATGATGCTTACCGGGGATGCTTTTCTCAATATTGTTACTCAGCAATATTGTATATTGCTGAGTAGATGTTACAAGAAAGCTGCATAGAGGCACCGGGATGATGCTTACCGGGGATGCTTTTCTCAATATTGTTACTCAGCAATATTGTATATTGCTGAGTAGATGTTACAAGAAAGCTGCATAGAGGCACCGAGATCTCTAGAGCCAGTACTGCATGTGAATATTTGTTTCTCTTCTTATTTTTCCCTACAATGAATGGTAAAATAAACAAGGATGATATCAAGTCTATAGCGTACTCCAAAATCCGATATTCATCAAAAAATGATGCTCCTTGTTTGATGGGATTTCAAAGGAATTGTATTTTTTTAACCTTCCAGACAATTCCACAAGTAATTCGGAAGTGTACTGCCATCAATTGGACAAATTGAGTGATTCCATAGTGTACTGCTACCATTGGACAAAATGAGTGATTCGATCAAACAGAAGTGGTCAGAATTGATTAACAGAAAAGGATAGTGTTCACCATGACAATGCCAAACTTCATACAAGTTTGATGACTCGCCAGAACTGTTACAGCTTAAATGGATGTGCTACCATATTCACCATATTTAGCATCCTCCAATTATTACTTATTCCAGTCTTTACAGAATTCTTTAAATGGCAAAACACAGTTTAAATGAGGATGTCAAAAATCACTTGGTTCAGTTTTAGATCGGAAGAAAGGATATCAAAAATTACTTGTTCAGTTTTTGCAAGCAAAGATCAGAAATTCATCGAGCAGGGAATCATGCTACTACCAGAAAGATGGCAATATGTATTGGACCAAAATGGTCAATATATAACCATACCCATCATATTCACCATATCTGGCATCCTCCGATTATTACTTATTCTGGTCTTTACAAAATTCTTTAGATGGCAAAACACAGTTTAAATGAAGATGTCAAAAATCCTCCTGAAAAATCCATTTCTTGAAAAATCCTTGGCAATGATCACCCATTACATGCATTATTTATCCTGATTATCGAGATTCGATTATTGCAGTATTTTTTGTGGCAACAATAACTGCGATAATCGAGGTATTCCTGTACATCCGAAATAAAAAATAACACTAAGATGAATCTTTAACACATTTGTTTTTTCCTAAAAAATCCATTTCTTGAAAAATCTTTGACAATGATTACCCATTTTACATGCATTATTTATCCTGATTATCGCAGATTCGATTATTGCGGTATTTTTCATGGCAACAATAACCACGATAATCGAGGTATTCCTGTATGCAAAAAGGTGTGGACTGGTGGGATTAAATACCTTTTTTGTCAAAACTTAAAACTTCTCGATTAATAACTGCTATACCTTCTTTAGTCTTACATGTAATCTATACAAGCACTACAAGCAGTTTAGGACGAAACCATTCCCACCCGTCATTAAACCGACTGCAACTCTCCCTTTCGCATTTGGACTCATCCACCTTAGCTAGGCGCAGCTTTCTTGGACGGACAATACATGAATATATATAATTAAATTATGAAACTTTATTAATTAAATAATTAAAAACTTGTCACTCCTGATGGTTTGGTTTATCTGATAGATTAGTACTACCTCAATTAGTAGGGAGTACTAATTTGCTGTAATGTAATATATTATATTTTTTTTTACCTATTTGAATCTAATTTTTAAAGCTGTTTATTAAATCTGAAATAAAATAACAATTATAATTTTATATTTTAAATTATTTTTCAGGCCTGCCATGCATGGGCCTATATGAATTATGAAGCTGTATTATTTTATAAACATCAAAAGCCAAAAAAACAAGAAGAATTAATAAATTCAAATCATTCAAATCTTATTCCATCTGATGTTACATCTTTAAGTGGAAAAGATTCTGAAATAAGTGATAATTCGTTAAAGTTGGGTTTAGTAAGTATATGTATAGTTTATATTTTCATTATGATAATATTTCCTATAAATATCAAAAAATCAACCTATCACAAATTATAATTACCCAAATTCATTAAAATTCTTAACTTTCTAATAAATACAATTGAAATAATAAACTTTAAGCACTTTTATGCAGTAAAGCTCAGAAAAAAATAGCAAAGATTTTTATTTTATAAGAAACATTTTTGGTTAGGAAACCAACCCTCATCAGTTTATAAATAAATGGAATATGGAACTTAAAAAGAATGAAACAAAATTTAAAATAAAATACTCTTAGTACTTACAATTTTTAGAAATATAAAATTACAGAATAAATCATTAAATTAAAAATATTTAATAAATTTTCATTATATTAATACCATTTTATTATATTCAAAACTAGCACAAGACTGCAGAAATTACTTTATTTGACAAATGTTTTCAACCCTCTTTCAGGGTCATCATTAGGTCTAATACTAACTATTACAAAACAAACTTATTTATAAGGTAGATTTTTTTATCCTCCCTGTTTATATATGCGCAGTGAAAAACCAGACATATGATACATCCACGTATAACTATAAATACCTATCAATGAGCGTGTCTAAAGTGAAGTTGATATTTAACCTGGATTTAAAATCAAATAAGGATTTTTAATCAAAACAGGAGTTGTTTTGATTATTTAAATCCAAGTCATAACACTTGTAAAAGATTCTCAACCGATATCTTAAAATTGTCATTCAAAACTCATGATCACAAAGTACCTCCTATAGTGTAAAAAAGGTTTGAAATACATATATAATAATACAATGCACATATAAAAGCTGATAAAAACGTTTAACTATAAAAAATTTCTGATATTAGTGTTCAATGTGCATGTCAGAGATAGGTATGTCACCTACTAAGCACTACTCATTATAGATTTTTTAGTCTATTTTGCAAATTATTTATCAACTACTTCCATGCATGAGAAAGAGAACTTGGGTCATTGCTATTGATCATACAATTATATTTAGATCATTTAACTATCTCAATTGATTCTGCAATGATCCCTTCATTCTGTGCTTGACATGTTTCACCACTTTCGCTTCTTTCCATTTAATATCTATGTTGTGTTCTAATATTCTAGCACCTAGCGCAGGACTAGTTTCACCCTATTTTATATTCTTCACGTGTTCTTTCACTTTCTTCTAAGTTGCAACCTGTGTATCTGATATATTTTCTTCTCTGTTTAGATCTAAATTGGAAATCGGGATTATGTAAACTTCTGTTTTTTTTCTTCTCCATATGTGTCTTTATCATTTCTAAATAACAAAAACATGATGCTTTTCTTTTTGTAAGCTATCTTAAAACTTGTAGCATTTTTTATGTCTCTATAAACAGTTTGTAAATGTGGTTGATAGTCGATGATTCTATACCTGACACCTTCCGGTGGGGTTTTTCTTTTTTTTGAGTTCAAAGTTTTTGTTACTGTGGGGTCGGAAAACTCCTCCCTTTATTGTCGGGATTCGAATCGAAGTATTAAATGTAATGACACAATTGAGTGAAATCTGATAGATTGAGAAACAGGACGTGTTAGTCTATCTTACCGTCCTTTGGACGTGTTAGTTTATCTTACCGTCCATTTTACGATTGTTTATACGAATATCTACAAAGAATGTTACTCGATCTCAGATCGATTGTGTAAGATACAATAACAGCCAGCCCGGAGAGAAAGGTGAAAGAGAGGGCAGAGGGATAAAAGAGCTATGTTGGACAAAGGTCCGAGCTCTTACCGAGACACCTTGCTACCAAATCAAAACTAGCCAATTATAGCCCAAATATGTTTAATTTTATTGTTATAAAATATTCTGGCTATAATTTGGCTAGTTTTGGTTTGATTTTTTTCAATTGTCAGTATTTCTGTTTACAATAATAAGTAAACCATGGATTTATAAGTCATCTGCAACCATCTCAAGGCATGACTAATCAATGTTATAAGTTTCTCTTTCATAAATTCCTTTGGTTAATTTTCTAAATCTAAATAAAATTTAAAATTTTATTTCAATCAATAATCAAAAAGTGTCCATCTTATTAGAAACAGTTGTTCAAGGTAATTAGAGAGGTGTCCAGATTATAGAGATTGGACATATAGTAAAATATAGGCTATTGTCCAGTTCCAGGAAAAGTCGTTCAACATAGACAGGTGTCCAACATATAGAGGTGTCCAACTTGACAGGTTTACACTGTAATTTAGTTATGTATTAGTTTTGGGATATTTATTTTTAGCGATTTCTTTTATGTGGTCTCTATCTCCACACAAAAACAGGTTTGAGTATAATCTTATATTTTTAGAAGTTGATTACATAATTGAAATTTTTTTAGATAAAATTATCAATGAAAATTAATACAATTCTCTTTCTTTATCTGCAAGAGATTGGCTCCAAGATCCCATGAATACCAAAATATGCAAATGTTCAAGTCCCTTGTATAAAATGGAATAATATTTGTGTATAATCTACCTACATTTTATTATATACAGTCAAACCTCTTTAAGCTGCCACCATCGATTTGAAGGTCCTCTTTGGCGGTAAAGGAGAGCTGTAAGGTTATAACAGGACTTTTTATAATGGAAAATACCATTGCGCAAACTCGCTAATATTAGTTATATATTGTTAAGAACTACTAATCCATCAAGATGATATTAAACATATTTAATTATTACTTAAGTATTTATTTTATACAGGTATCCCTCATTATACACAATCTTACTTTATGCATTTTTGCAATAATGCAATTTTAAAAAATGAATTAACTTCTTAAATTAAAAAAAAATTTGTTTAAAAATTATCTCATGTAGATGAGACAAATGTGGATAAACTGCTCAAGTCCCACTCATCAGAGCTTTTGGAAATGGAAAACATGAATGATTATGATTTCCATATCCAGAACTCAGGAGCCCTTTCAAACAGATCACAAAACAAATGACTGAATTTTTTAAACATATTGAGAGTGCCATCAGAATAATTGAAGAAACTGATCCTTATGAGACTAAAAGTGCCAAACTTGTGAGAGATATTCAGAATTCTTTGACTTGCTACAAAGAGCTTTATAGAGAGAGAAAGAATGCTGCTCATTAGCTGAGTCTCAACTGTTTTATTAAAAAAGTTGAAGATCATCACCTATCATCCCAGGGACTTCAAGAGAGCAAGAGAGTGATGATCCAGACTCACCAGACTCAGTCCATTCATCATTGGATTGAAGATTGTCAGAAGTATTTAGTGTTTAGGTGTTTATGACATTGTGTTAATTAAATTCATTCATTCATTAAAATTTGTGTAGTTTGTTTATAAGTTTAAATAATTTATTCATTAAAATTTCTTTTGCTCACAGGTCTAAAATTTTCCTTTTCTTTCCTTCTGAAGAAGCCCCTATCCCTACCTCACTCATACTAAATTCAACTCACTTTTACACGATTTTGTGTTACGTGATTATTTCATAGAACCAATTAATCGCATAAAATGATGGACACCTGTATTTAAATTTTAACATAAAATTTTCAAAATTTAAAAGTTGATAAATTTTTTCCTGCATTAGATATTTAATTAATATTTTATTTAATATAGCAAAATGAATATGAATGACTAATAAAAATATAAAAATTTTATTTTCTGATTAAATAATAGAATAGTTATTTAAATTGATAATATTTTTATAAATAAAGTTATAAAATTGATTTTTAATTTTGAAATTCAGTTATATATATTTTAAAGTTTGTCATTTTATTATCAAATTATTTTTATAGAAAAAATTTACACAATTAGAAGAAAAAATAATACCTATAGAAATAATCAGTGTCAAATTTTACTATATTTTCTTTTATTATTTAATTTTTATAGAATTATTAGCTAATTACTATTTATAGATTTTTAATTATTAAACTATTAATATTCATATATTCAATTACTTACTTTTGTGGATTCTGAACTTATTCATCAGCACATCAAACAACAGGTGAGAATTCATGCTGTTGGTTTCAATATTTTTAATATGATATAAATTGCAGTAAAGTTTCTCTATAGGCTAAACCTTGAGATAGAGTACAAATGATTATTGAAATATATTGATATATAAAATCATTAAACAGATACATATAGTCAGTCCTCTATTTATGCATTTTCAACTTGTGTGTTTTCAAAGTTATGTGGTTTTTAAAAACTAGTAATGCCATCTGTTGTCTTATTAATAAACTAGTTTATTTTTTAAATAAACTAGTTTATTTTTTATTCAAACTGTAAAGATTGCAGAGAAATGTAAATTGGCTGATAATCTTAGTAAAAACACAGCTCAAAAAGAAGAGCCATTACTTTGGAAAGTAATTTAGAAGTAATAAAGCAAAGTGAGAAAGGTAAAAAGATTGTAGATATTGCTCATGCAAATAAAATGGTAGAATCAATTGTAAGAAACATAAAAGATGATGATAAAATCATAGAGCATGTGCCAATGCAAGCAACTATTATTTCTAAGAAACATCATTAAAAAATATTTCATATTTATGCATTATTTGACTTATGAAGATTTTTGACCTGTGTGGAAATCTCTGGAACCAATTAACCACATAAGTGGAGGACTGACTATACTTAATAAGTTTGCATGTTTTAATATTTTCAGACTATAATTTTTCAATATTATGAAATAATTTTATAATAAAATATGTATAACAATAAGTGACAAAAAAATTAATTAAAATTACAATATTACTAAAATATCTTTATTAAATTACATATATTTTAAATTTTACATAAAATTTTCTAAAGAAATTGCTTCTATACAAAACAAAAAGTTTTCAATTTAATGATCCATTTCAATTTTATGTTAAATTCCTATTGAATCAGTCAGATCAAATTTTCATCTAGGATTTTTATAGATCATGAAAGGACCATCATTTTTGTTTTAAAATTGTAGTTGAATTTCAGCCGATAATGCAGATCTTTCATATCAAAACAACTATCCATGTTGTAATGTTTACTCACCAGTGACTTGGTTTTTCCAATTTGGTGACTTGTAGAATTAAAGAATTAAATATAAAAATAAGCACTAATAAGGATGGAGAAAACATTTAATGATACAAAAAGATAGAATCTGAAGTATTTTTTGCTTCAGTAGAGAATCAAAATTATAAATGAACAATCAAACTTTATTGTTCTTTTTAGAATTTTCTTCTAAAAAATTCTAAAAAGAATAATGGAGTGTGGAAGGGTAAATTTATCTATGTCATTTACTTAAATTTATATATAATCCTGTTAAAGATGACTTATTGAAGCCAAAAGTACTTCAGGTTCTACCTTTTTTTCTCCATCTGTATTAGTGATTGTTCTTATAATGATTGTAGATCTTTCATTTTTAATGAAAACAGAATTATATTTGGTTACTATTACAATATTATAAAAATAGCTATTTTAGTGTACTAATGATGATCTTAGAAATTATAAATAATTAAATAAAATTAATTTAATGTCTGTACAGGTGTTCTTCTACTTACAATGGGGTTATGTTTTGATAACCCCATTGTAGATTGAAAACAATCGTAAGTCAAAAATGACCAATAATGGTAATAATTTTAGTAGTAATAATAGACAATGGAAAACCAGATTTTCCAAGTCGTAAAATTGTCTGAATTTAATCCTGGGTCCTCCAAGGTAATAAAATTATCCAGAATTAACCCAGTCCAAAGTGGTAAAATCTGGAATTGAATCTAGATCCTCCAACATGATAAACAATTTTTTTACCATGCAGCCATTGGCCAACTATAAAATTTTAATAAAACAGAAAAATATTTTTGTGAAAGATGACTTAGTGAAGTCGAAAATACTTCTCCAGTAAATTTCAATAAATTATTTTTCCACTTTGAATTAGAGCTTATCTTTTTACATATACAGTCATTCTATAAGTGGAAGATTATATATATTAGTAAAATATTTCTAACCAATATGCTATGAAAATAGTAAAGTTCAGAATATCAATTCAGTAAGAGTAATTATAAGAGTGGATTATCATAAGTCAAATGATAATAAGTAGGGGAGCACCTATATTTATAAATTGTACAGTTATAATGATTATGCAAATTATATATTAGGAAGAATTAATTAAATATATAAATATTTAATTACATTACATAAAATATTGTCTTATTAACAAAAATTTCTTAATTTAAAAAAATTCAAAAAAACAATAGTTTGTTGTGGCATTAATAGTATTTATATTAACTTTTATGATCAAGAGGCACGGCCGTGACTCTAAGCCAAGTACAGTAGTCACTGACTGACTATTATTACTGGAGACATTACAGCCAAAATTCAACTCTCTGTAACTTTGATCCTAAGTTAAATATTACTAATCTGACAATTACATTTGAGAAAAGTATTCAATAGGATAGAATGCCAAATTTGAAATGTCATATCCAATTAATAATAGAGTTAAAGCAGTTTAAAAACTGCAAAAATCGACAAAAAAGTGTCATTTTTCTTCTCCTCCTATGTCACATCGTCTCCTCTACAGGTCACATCGTTTAACCAATATCGATGAAATTTGGAGTATAAGTGTTTTTTAGTTAGTGGAATAATGGAGTATAAGTGTTTTACTTGAGGTCCCCTGAAAATTTGATCATAATCGGGTCAAAACAAAGGGGGATCAGATTTCCATAAATGCCTTTATATATTGCATTGCTTAACCGATTTTGACCAAATTCAGAATATAGGTATAGCATAGTTCATTTAAAATCATCTAAAAATTTTGGCCCAATTGGGCTAAAATTTATAGAAGTCAATGATTTTCTTCTCTAGAAATATCTCTATAGGTCACATCATTTGACCGATTTTGAAGAAATCTGGGATGTAAATATGATTTATGTTAATTAAACATTTCTAAAGAAGTGCAGCCCAATAGGACCAAAATTAATAAATTAGGAAGCCTGTTTATTACTAACTCTGTTATTTCTTGTCTCGTTCAACCAATATCGATGAAATTTTGGATGTAGGTATTTCTTAGATTACTTGAGATCCTCTAATGCCACAATAATTCAACTTGATATAAATGTCGTTCTAATTAAATAACTATCATCATCTAAAATATAAATGATATCCCATCAGAAACATCTTATATATAAAAAAAAATAAGCCAAGTACAGTATTACCGAAACAGGATATTTTTGAAAATTTAGATGCGGTTATTTTGGTTTATGTTATCATATTATTTTCTTAAATCGTCAAACAAGTTGCATTTAAATTGCAACAAATTTAGATGCAACTACTTGTTTGACAAATTTAATAAATTAATATGATAACATCAACCAAAATAACCACATCTAAATTTTCAAAAATATCCTGTTTCGGTACTACTGTACTTGGCTTATTTTTTTATATATGAGATGTTTTTGATGGGATATACAGTATATCTTTATTTATGTGACTAATTTGTTCCTAAAAAATTTTCTACAAGTTGAAAACTATAAATTCAACAATGTATATATTTAATATATTTAAACTTACATGTTGATAAATAGAATAGCTAGATAATATTAATAAGCATATTTTGAACATTAATATGAAAATTTAGGCTATGAATATTTTTGAAAAAAAAAATATGTTTAATAAATTTTTTGTTCATACATCCATCCATATATCTTTGAAAATGCAGAACTTAATATTGCATAAGTCAGGAATTTTTTGTATTTAAATAAATAAGTAAATGAAATAATACTATTTTAATAAATACTTTTATCTTAATTTTGGTAATTTATTTTGCATTTAATCTATAGGTTTTTTAAATTGCCAAAATGGCAGCTTGAGAACTTGTTACAATATTTTTGCTATATAATTATATCAAATTTATTTGATTATCTTATATAGAAACTTTACTGTAATTAATTTCTTTATAATATAACTAATATATATCTAAAACTTTAGAAATATTTAATTGTTGGTATAAAAAAAAATTCGAAAAACATAACTATTAGTGAATCTAATATATTTTAAAAAATTATTTTGAATAAATATGTGTATAGTATTGGAAAATTATATACAGTATATTGATAATTAAAAAATATATTAATTTTATCAAAATATGGATTATTTTAATAAATATATTTATATATATTACACCCAAACATCGAAATCGCACAGTGACTGAAAAAACAATAACGCTTTGTGGCAAGTTCCAAACGACCGAACACTGATGCTCGACATTATTTTGCTTCGTGGCCATCGTGAGATAACGACAATGTGTTGTGGGCAACTCTCCAAAACCAATATGCATTCTGAGCGTTTTGAAATGACCACAGACAGTTCTGAAATAGATCAAGAATGTGTTTGAATAGTATGTTCCGTGTTGCCATAGGGATAGTCTAATGGTGGCAACTAAAATAGCATCCAGTAGCGAAATTTTACAAAATTGATAGCACATTTGTGGATTATCTGCTGGCAACACTAAGTTTGCTTCAGTTTGAAAATGGCTACCAGTGAGTGTGGATTGATACTGCAGACAGAGAATAAATCTAATAATAGGAAAGTAACTTTTGAAGAAACGCTTAAGATAATAAAAATATAAGATAAAAAAGAATAAGATAAAAGTATAAGATATAAAAGTAGTAATGACCATAGTCATTATTTTACATGTGAGAGATATAATGAAATTGTGCATGAAGTGCAAGAAGCAAAAGGTTTGAGAGCTAATCAATTGAGGTTGTCATCTAAGCAATATAGAAGACTGAGAAGATATGATATCATAACTATTGATGAAAGTGACAAATTAGTTGAAAAGTCTATTGAGATACAAAAGTAAGTGATATTTTTCAATATTACTGCAAAACTGAAGACATATTTGACATCATTGAAAGTGCTCATATTGTAATTGGTCATAAAAGATTAAGAGGTAGGATAATAGTCTACTTATTTATGTATTTACATATTTCTGTTAGATTCCTATTAAAGGTTAGAAGTATTGGTTTCACTCTTACATCAGTTTTTTTTATTATTCTTTTCAGTTATGGAGGCAAAGTCAAAGAAGAAATATTGCAATGTTACCAGGGAAGCTATTCAGCTTTTCTTATCTCTGTGTGAGCAGTGTCAACAAAATAAAAAGACTAAGAAAAAGGGAATAGTTGTAGCACTAATTCTGTCAAACCACATGAACCTCCCAATGCCAGGTGGACTTGAGTGATATGCAATCAGAACCTGATGAAGATTACCATTTATTTTAAACTACCAAGATCACCTTACAAAATTTACAATACTCAAGCCACTTAAAACAAAAACAGCCAAAAAAGTTGCCTATTGATTTATTGATATTTTTTGTACTTTTGGCGCACTATTCATTTTCCAAAGTAACATTGGGAGAGTTTTCTAATTGAATAATTCAAGAATTAAAAAGCATGTGGCCAGGGTTAAAACTTCTTCATGAGAAACCTAGATATTCTGAGAGCCAAGGTTCAGTAGAACAATCAAATCAAGATGTTAGGGATATGTTGGTAGCTTGGATGATGAACAAAGGTGTTAATAAAAAGGTTTGAAAAATTTCAATCAGAGGGATTAAAATTTATCCAAAGTAAGAAGAATTGCTCATTATACGAAGGAATCAACAAAAATCCATTAAAAGCAATGTTTGGATGTAAGCAGAGAATTGGATTAGCAGATTCTTCTTTAGAAAAGGACATTTACAATTTGCTGCAAACAAAAGAGGACTTGGGAAAACATCTTAAATGACATGATCACTCATGAAACAGATGAAAAGATGAACAATGATGTAGCCAACACATTTCAATGTGCTATATGTGAAGAGGATGGAGTTCTTCAGATCTGTGGAAATTGCAATTTGAAAATACATTCAAAATATGGATCCAAAAAGGAAGATCACATCATAATATGCAGCCGATGCAGTAGAATTTAGTCTATAAGCAATGTGCAGGAAAAAGCCAAAACAGGAATGAAAAAGCAAGCTAGAAAAATGTTAGATATGTCACGTCAATGTCTACCATCTGCTGAAGTGGGGCAAAAATGTTGTGATTAAAGTTCCGGAAGTTGATAGGGGACATTTTGCTCCTAGAAATGTATTAGCAGTGGTTTTAAGTGTGAACGAATCTGGTTTATACTGACTGGGAACTAGAGGAGGGACTTTGGAAAGATTTTATGCTCACAATGAGTTCTCTTTGGCAGATTTCAATATTATGAGCCAGAATGATATTCCAAGTGCTTCAGAAATTAATGCTACAGAAAGCATCAGGACTCTCCTCTATGTCCCAACAAGATTTCATCATGTGCCACTGCACACGTTATTGTAACAACTAATAAATGCAAGTGTCATGTCAAAAAGTTTGGTGCAATTAAAAATATCATAGTAACAGTGCCTGTAAGAATAAATGAACAGTATCTGTGAAACTAAGAATAAGCAGAAAAAAAATGTTTATGGGAAGGGCTTTTCAAACAATGTCTATTTATAAAAATTATTTTAATTTATAATTTCCAATTTGATTGTTAACTTTTAATTTAACAAAATAATGAGAAACAATTGTCATCTCATTTATCTAAGTTTAATTAATAAATTTATTAAGATGTTATTTGTTGTTGAATCTTTCTTTGTAATCAGTTAATACATTTTTACAAACTGAATTTGTAAGTGTTTATTGTGTTTATTTAATTATTCCTAGATACATTTATTTTAAAATAGAAACACTAAGTAGAATACATATTTATCCACTTTTTGTAGAAAAGAAGATAACGTGAGCAGAAAAAATAGGCAATTTTATTACAGTGCTCCCCGGTATAATGCTCTTGTTTATACCACAGATTTGGATATACCACTGTCTTTCCTGTTCCCCATTCATTTGATAGAGATTCTGCGAAAAATATAATACATTGCATAATCATCGTCCATCCATCACAATACAAGGATGGATTGCAGAAAAAGGAAGATTACGAACCTTCTTGGATAAATTGGACAGCTTTTTCTTATTCTCTAATTTAGAATCACTAATTAAAAATAAGAGAATAAGAGATTTGTGTGTCAGATCACTACCCTGCAAACCCGCGTTATAACCGTGGGACCACTGTACTTAAATTTAGCCTTAGCTGCAGAAGTAACCATTTTTGTGTTATTCTTGGAACAATGTAGAATAAAAATAATATATAATATTCTAAAACTTCATACATTGAACTCTAACAAGTCCAGATTATATAAACAAATCAATTGAAAGTTCAGATTATATAAATTATAAAAGTGCTACTACATTAATTCTTTTCCAGAAATCAAATATTAAAAGATAGCCGTTGATTCAGATGTAAATGTTAGCTGATAAACTACATGGAAACAAGCATTTTTTAAATGTTTTAATAAAATTCATGTTCTATATTAGATATTAGAGAATATGAAAATCAATAGACACAACATATTGTTGTCAGTTCAAAATGACTTAACCCAAATGCTAGATAGTGTTCTTGTTGGAATCTTAAAATTTTTAAGAGAAAATTTTACATTTGGAAAGACTTCATTTATAATGTAAAAAATAAAAATATTGTAAAATACACATAATTTAAGTCCCGTGTCCAAATGTCCAAAATGTCATTCCTTTTTCAGGAATTAGTTGCCATCACTGACACACCACTAAATGATCAAAATTCCATAACTACTAACAATACGGAGTGTACTACTACAAACACATGCACTGATCTGTTTCAGAATGGTCTGTGATTGTTTCAAAATGCTCAGAATGCATATTGGTTTGGCAGAGTTGCCCACAATACGTTGTGGTTATCTCATGATGGCCACGAAGTGAAATAATGTTGAGCATTGAATGTTTGATTGTTTGGAACTTGCCACAATGCGTTATGGCTGTTTTTTAGTCATTGTGTGATTTCGGTGTTTGGGTGTAACATATATTATGTAAAAATTCAACAATAAAGAGATTACATAAATTTAAAGATTGCATCCATTACTCTCTAATAAAATGATTTGAAAAGACTTATTTGTAATATAAATAAGAAGTAAAAAACTTGCAAAGAATCAAAATATTTTAATAAATTCTCTAAGTACTTTCAGGTAAATTTATTATTATTGTTACAGAAATCAAATAAAAAAATAGTCAAATATAAATGTAATTAATGTATATGCTAGAATATACAATGAGGGATATAGAGGCAAATCTTACATTCTCTAATTTTTTCAATATTGAGTTAACAGCAGACTTTTTCTGTATCTTACTGTGCATCTTTTCTAAGTAAAAATATGTACCAAAAGTAAAAATTAACAATTTAAATTTAATTTATAAATATAGGATTTGTAGTAAAATTTGCATTATCCACTTTCTGGTTGATAGCAAAAATTACATTATTCATTTCCACTAATCATATAGAATGTTCCAAGTGCATGATGGAAACTCTTAATTTTGCTTTCCATATTAATTTTATTTTATTGAAGTTATTCCTGTTGAGTAAATTCATAAGATTTAGACTATATTTTTCATTATTTTCAATTAGTTACAAAACATAAAGGGGACACTGGATAAAAGCATTAAGGTGAAGAAAGATCAAGAGGTATGACAATGATTTTAGGTCAAGTACAGTAGTATACTTGTGAGGAAGTTAACTTTGACCTATCCTATTTTATTTTATTATGCACTTTATTATTTATCGTTATTTTCTTATTATCTAATGTATTATATTTTAGTTTGAGTTAACTTACTTCCCACGTTCTCTGTCTCCGTAGTTAACAATCATGTGTTATGGAATTGGAAACCGTTCTCCAGAAGAGCTGTCCCGGGTTATGACGTCATTATCTAATCTACGTAATTTTACCACTGGTCCGATATGAGAATGTAAGAATGATCCGTATCGCACCATTTAAAGAGAGAACAAAAACATTTGTTATTATATCATCATCATCCTAATCAACTGTTATCAATCCACTGCAGGATGGTCTCTCCAAGCAATTTCCAGTTCTTCCTGTCTACAGCCTCTCTGATCCAAAACTTCTGATTTAAAGTTAACAATATAATGAACTCAAAATATTCAAAAATTTATAACTCACCCATTTGTGCCATTTTTTCCATAATAAATCTCTACAAATTTGATCAAAAGCAGAATGCAAATCAATTAAAAAAAAAACAAAAACCTTATGCCTCTTTTTACTCAACGTTTTTTGTACTATACCATCTAATTATCTACAAATTTGATCAAAAGCAGAATGCAAATCAATAAAAAAAAAAACAAAAACCTTATGCCTCTTTTTACTCAACGTTTTTTGTACTATACCATCTAAAACAAATATATTATCCAAGGTAGAATAACTTTTTCTAAAACCAGTCTTATTCTCACTTAATATATTGTGTGTGTCTAACCTTAACTTCAATCTCTCATGGATCACAGAACAAAACATCTTAGATAGTACAGACAATAAACTAATTCCTCTATATTTCTGTAGCAAAGAATAAAATCCTTTCTTAAAAATTAGTACAATCATACTTATTTTTCAGTCAGGTGATATTTCACCCTTAGTAAAAATAATAGATCAACTTTGTGGTAAATTTATATATATTTATAGAAATGACACATTTTTATAAAATTCTATAGATATATATCATCA
Organism: Olivierus martensii; assembly: GCA_000484575.1. Classification (NCBI taxonomy): domain Eukaryota; kingdom Metazoa; phylum Arthropoda; class Arachnida; order Scorpiones; family Buthidae; genus Olivierus; species Olivierus martensii. Next base: position 21,805 of record AYEL01084707.1, read on the forward strand.
ATCCCTGGTAACTTTCCATTTTTTGCTTTCCCATATACTTTACTAATTTTTTCAGTGTTGACATCATATTGTCAATCCCTGGTAACTTTTTCCATTTTTTGCTTTCCCATATACTTTACTAATTTTTTCAGTGTTGACATCATATTGAAATAATAGTAATGCCATCTTTGGAGGTTTTGTGATTCATTCTAGAATTATTATTCCCAATCTTAAACCTTCCTAAATAAGTGAACCACAATATCCAAATTTAACCAAAAATTACAAGGATTAAACAGTTTTGTATTCCAATCTAGGGGGATTTTGACTACAATTAGAACTGCATTGCTAATGGCTATCTTGGATTTGTTGATAAATTTTCAAGCCATCCTTATAGTTGCCACAGATAACCAGACATTGATTTTTATATGTTCATTTCAGTAATGTTTGTTTCCTAGTTAGATATCATTAGTTTTTTTGTTTTCAGGTTGTATATATTTGTCAATAACATTAAGTTTAAGTATAAAATAATATAACATCATATTAAAAATGTATTAACTACTATATTTATTTAGGGATCCAAATATTAAAAGAACAATATGTAAGAAATGTCATATCATTTTATATCCAGGTATATCTTCAATTGTCAGATTAAAAAGTAAGTATATATTAATGATTAGTTTTGATAGATTTTTCAATCATTTGTGATATTTGCTTTATTCCCACTTTAAAGAAATTAATTAATGATTAGAATATTGCAAATATTAGATTTATATAATTTTCTTCATTTCTACTTGCTATTTGATATAATCTCAATTCTGTTGAATTAAAAAAAATTCTAAATAGAACATAATAAAGTCATAATTGTATTATACACTTTTAATCAATTCTTATAATAAATTATAAAGTTTGTTTAGTTGTATAATACAATTGTTAATTAACTTTTAGAAAAATAACAATATCATGTAATAATATCAAATATATTATTTTGAAATTTACTATTTTAATTAGTGTGATTGATTTAAAATATTTTGTATATAGTTGAAGATTCATTATAAAAGTCAGAAATATTTCTATAAATAAATTTTCTGCTATTACTTCAATGCATTTGTACTAATGCTCTTAAACATTATAAAATGAATTTTTCACAAACTTTTTATAACAACAATTAATACTGACTCAAAAGTTTTGTTTTAAAGTGTATAACATGTGCATATATATATATATATGTATGTATGTATGTATGTATAAATATACGGGGTAATTCAAAATGGTTGTGCCAAAATTTAGACTTATAGAGGATAAAATTCTGAGTAAAAAGTCTAGTCATGTATTTTGATTTGAGGTTCCATTTAAAAGATATAACACGTGAATGTTTCGTAATATTGTGAGGAGGTTAACTCTGACCTGTCCTATTTTATTTTATTATGTTCTTTTATTAATTTCAAGATCTAAATAATTACTTTACGGTTTTCACCACGGTAAAAAAAAAACTTATAAAAATAAATATTTTACTATTAAATCAATATTAAATTCTGTTTAATTTTACAAAAAAGAATTCTGTGATAATAAGATTACAACATTCTTTTTTGTTATGGATAAGACGATTTTTTTTTTCTGTTATTGAAAATTCATACTCTCCGTCATAGTAGTTAGCAATCACGTGTTACGGAATTGGAAACCATTCTCCGGAAGAGCTGTCCCGGCTAATGACATTATCTAATCTAAATAAGTTTTACCACTCATCCGATATGAGAATGTAAGAATGATCTTGTATTTCAGGTGAGTTGCATGTAAAGCCATTATAGTCCGAAAGTTATGGTGTGTTGTGCACTTTCATCATCTGGCATTATTGAGCCATATTTTTTCGAAGACGATGGAGGAAATGCCACAACTGTTAATTCAGACCACTACACACACATGGTCAGAACATTTTTGATGCAACAGCTCCCTAGATTTCCGGAAATTAATTTTTTCCAGCAGGATGGGGCCACAAGTCATACTGCTCATGTATCCATGGCTGCTTTAAGAGAAGTCTTCCTGGACGGACTCATATCCAAGCAAGGCGACATCTCGTGGCCTGCCAGATCCCCAGATTTATCTGCATGCGACTTTTTTCTTTGGGGATTTCTGAAGAGCAGGGTGTACATTGATAGACCACAAACCATACTGGAATTGAGATGTGTAAATGATGATGAAAACTTTATTCACCGCATATACTGGAATTAAAAACGAATATCGGACAAGAAATTGCACGGATTCAACCTGACCTACTTTGTCGAGTGATGGAAAATTTTCGTTCAAGATTAGAAGAATGTTTATACAGAAATGGCTCTCACTTGAGCGGTGTTATTTTTAAAAGGTAAAATGGCATACTTTATTCAACTCAAATCTGTAAAAAAAAATTCTGATGATAAACGTTTCATGGAAAAATTGGGTACTTTAAATTTTCCCGCTTCACTGGCAGACTCTGTACATAAACAGCTATAATATTGTGAGGAAGTTAATTCTGACCTGTCCTATTTTACTTTATTATACTCTTTTATTATTTATTGCTATTTTCAATATTATCTATTATATTTTAGTTTAAGAGTTGACTTACTTCCACCATCTCCATTGTAGTAGTTAGTAATCATGCATTATGGAATTGGAAACCGTCCTCCGAAAGAGCTGTCCCAGCTAATGATGTCATCTCATCTGAATAATTTTACCACTGATCCAATATGAGAATGTAAGAATGATTTTGTATCAATGTTTTGATACAAGATGTATTGAGATCTAAATAATTACTTTACGGTTTTCACCACGGTAAAAAAAAACTTATAAAAATAAATATTTTACTATTAAATCAATATTAAATTCTGTTTAATTTTACAAAAAAGAATTCTGTGATAATAAGATTACAACATTCTTTTTTGTTATGGATAAGACGATTTTTTTTTTCTGTTATTGAAGTATACTGTGCCTTTTACTTACGGTTAGTCAAAAAAGTCTACTTTTTCGATATTTTTTCTTTCATATTTTAAAATTCGATCGGAAGGAATGCTAAGTTTCGATCGCATATTGTATTATTATAATGCAATAGCGTAAAATTTATCTATCCGTATAATACACGGATGAATGAATCTTTACAATTTATATATACCTATATATATATATAAATTGTATATATTCAGTACTCTATTCATATCTGAAATACGTTTTCATTATATTTAAAAAAGGATGGAAGAACTTCTGGTAGAGTAATAATAATAAATGTTGTGGAATAAAGTTTTTTTTTTTAGAATTACATCGGAAATTGTTTGCATGTATAAATTCGAAACAATTGCTATATTCATTTGTAAGGCATTTTCAAACTGAATTAAAGTTTTTGAACTCTTATAGAATTATAAATTACATTATTACATTTATTTAAATTAACGTGAAGGAGATACAAAAAAACATCCGAATTGCATTTATATAATATTTTTTGGAAAAGAAAAAGTCTACTAGTAATTCTTACGGAGTGATTTCCTACGTAATCAATATTTTATAGCCCAGGAAAAAAGTATTTTTATTAGTTGTGCAATTTCCTGTTGAATATACACAGTAGAGTATATTTAAAGATAATTAAAAAGAGATATAAACATGGTCAACCAGTTTGTTAGATCATTTTCGGCCATAGCAAAATGTGAAAAGTTTTTTCCTCCGATATTATTTTGATTTTGTTTGAAATTTGATGGTTTCTATAATTTTTTTTTTTATATCTACTTTTTTAATTTTCTCATTGATTTCTATAAATATTTTTTATATCCATGTACTCTCTTTTATCTACAATTTTATTAAAGTGGCAAAATAAAATCAGTTTAAGACAATTGTATCAAATATATTATTTATATTGGCAAAATTCAAAATTTTCTGATAACGTAATACTATAAATCTAAAAATTATAACTATAAATCTGTATAAATGAAGTTTTAACCAAAATTAATAATATATAACAATTTTGGATGCATAAAAAAATATATTTACACATTTTGTTAATAAAATTTCTTTCTTTTGATAAATAAAGGTTAATTGAGCAAAATTTTTCCACAGTTTAATTTTTAAAATTACTGATTTTAAATGAAAAATTATGATGAAAGTTTTCTGATAGAATAAAAATTTGTTATCAGATTTTGTTTGACGGTTAAAGTATTGATCTTATACACTGAAAAAAAAAAAAGTCAGTAGTCTGAACTGATTCCAATCTGTCGTATATAATTTATATCCTTCATTTGATGATGATAAAAAAAAAATAATTCAGGATTTTTGCGATATTTGCAGAACAAATGCCATTCTGCGTGGGATTAAGTTTATTTTTGACGTTTTAAAAATATTTTCTTTATTTAATTTTAATATATTCTCATGGAAATTAATGATACTATATTTTATTTATCGATAATTAATGATTTTTTTTTAGTTTCGTTAGGATAAATATATCCGAGAGTATTAAAAGTTTATCATTTATCGATTCGCATCATTTTTCGCGGTCGAGATGTGAATTTTTTTAAATTAATAATTTTGTTAATAATTGCGAAAAGTAACTCTATAAAATCGAATTAAATTAATTTAGACGTCGTAAAATTTGAGGTTTAATTTTATCAAATTCGCTACTGTCGAATGAAATTTGCATTGTCAGTTTGTTATTGTTATTATTTGTGTTTGAATCATCCATCTTATGACTTTTACAAGGTTACGAAACATAAATAACCAGACGAATGGGCATCTGTCGACGTCTCAATCGTTCGTTCGACATTAATATGGCTGCATGCCAAGTAATACAATAAACTATATACTGTACTTGGCTTACAGAAATAGAGTTTGGATGGCAAATTTTCGACTAATTCATATGGCTTGTCATCGCAGCTACCGAATATATCTATATTCCAAAACGTGATTTGTTTGGGATGAGACGATCGCATCTTCCTTTAGTTGAATATCCCGAAGAATTTGAGGAATGGAAAAGGAACGACAGATATTTATTGGAGTAAGTAGATGAAAATTTTAATACAGTGGTTTTTTTTACAGTACCACCTATTGTAGACGTTTTTGTTAGTTCTCACAGAATTTCAATAAATTTCAGCCCAAATTGAATTTATATACAGTATAAATCTAGTAAACCGATATTTCTTAAATGGAACAGAAAGTATTCTTCAATAATGTAAAGCAAAGCTCTCAAAAATTTGAATCATACTAATAATTCCAGTAGCTATCTATGTAGAAGCCACGGAACATTTTAAATACTGTTAGTTGTTTTGATAACTCTTTTATTTCTTAATTCAAAAATATAATTGTGTAAAACTGTTTTCAGCATAATTGGAAACTTATAATCATAATTAATTTGCCATATTTAATCCCTTGAATCCTAATCCCAGATTAATTAAGATTATTTGGATTAAACTCCATTGAGGTTTGTTTAGTATTGGAAACTTATTTTATGTAAACTGATTATTATATAAAATATATTTCATTGTATTCTGTTATATCTCTTTTTATTCTAGTAAGAATATATAATTATATTTGAAACAGACCAGCACTAAGCAGAAAACTTTATTATTGCTTTTATTACTAAGAAAAAATTGTTTTGATCACTTAAATTCTCTATATCAGCTTCTTAATTCATATAATCATCTGAATCAAGTTAATTCAGACTAGGTGCAGGTATTTGAAGAAGAAAAATTTTTTCTTCATAGTCCTGGAGAAGTTTTTACTATTTATAGTGGCAGAATGTCTGCAATTATTGGCTCCAGTGAATTTTTAGGCAAGCAAGCTATTGTATATTGATACTTAGAAAAAACATAATATGTACATCATATCCACAAATCATAAAGTTTGATCCATTTCAATATGTCAAAATTGTCTTAGGATTCTAATTGGCAAAAATGAAATGTCTCAAATTTGTCAAGCAATGACTGATTATTGGCCCTGTCAATTAATTAGTACATTTCAAAAATTTATCTATTAAAAATGAACAACTTATTGTGACATAGAGAATAAAAGAATTGAACATCAATATATAATAGCAGTTTATTAAATTTTGTTATAATGGGATACTATATAATAATTGATAAAAATATCCTATTGAATAATTCAATTATAAATATTAAGAATGTATTTTTATTTATTTTTTAAATGTGGCATAATTTTAATTTTTTAGATTCTTGAAATATGAATAGTTTTGATAATTAGAAATAAAAATTAAGAAGTTATTAATTATAATAAATTTTATAACTTATTTTCAGAACTCATTTTACACGCAGAGATTGTATTCTTGTTGTTATTGTTATTATACTTGCATGTGTAATGATTTCTGTGACACTTGCACTTGGTTTACCAAAAATAAAAGAAAAAAGAGCGAGATATTTTGATTCATCATTCCCTATATCAAGTTCTATTTTGAATATTTATGATCATTCAGCTGTATTATCAGATGGGGGTCCTTGTGCATCGATTGGAAGGTATGGTCAATATTTTTTATCTAATTATTTTTTAATTTTTTTCTTTATTTTAATGAAAGTTTTATTTTTAAAATTAATTAGAATAATATCCTATATAATAATAATAATAAGTCTCTGAGAAAAATAATTTTATTCCATTTAAAATTATATCTTTTCCAATTATCAAATATCACTTGAATTACTTGAACAAAAAGTAAATAATTTTTGTTTCACAAAAATGATTTAATGATATATGATCATTTATTTATCAATATCAATTAATTAAAGAAAATTTGTTTATTTATAATATTGAAATAAAAATTTAGGAAAATATCAGCAGTAGTTTTAAAATAAGGGATGATTTAAAAAATGGAAAATATTGTGAAAAAATATTGTAAATTTTCACTTGTATCTAACTAAAAATCATCTATCAAACTCAAACCAATCTTTTAATTGGTTTAATAGTTCTATCATAAATGAGAGCTTCTAAAATATACAGTAATACCCCGACTTACACAAACTCGGAGTTACGCGGTTCTTGATTTTTTGTTTGGCAACACTGCTGCATGGTATCTTGCTGTGATTAGCATTGCACGTGTTTCGCGCGAACTCTATGTGGATGATTACAATTCTACAATCGATGAAAGTTAAGATTGTTTTGTTATATGTTTAAAAAAACTGTTGTCCAAATGAAGTAAATCTGATTCTTCTGCACCTAGTAAGAAAAGGATTATGATATTTTTGGAATGTAAACTTAACATTATCAAGGATTTTGATAACAGAAAGAAAATTTGTGAATTTGAAAGAAGTTTGAGCTACCGGAATCCACAGTAAGAACAATCATAAAAGATAATGAAAGACTTCTCGATACAGTAAAAAATGCTCAATCCTTGAACTCAAGCATAATTAGTAAACGTCATGGTATTATTGCTGAGATGGAAAAAAAATGCTAAAATTATGGTGTGATAATTAAGTAAAAGTGAATAATTTTTTACTAACTCATTTATTTTTTTTATATTTTGTATTAATATGTATAAAGAACTGCAATTTTATTAAATATTTTTATTCTAAACTAGTGTTTTTGTTAGTCTGTGGTTCCAATTAAACCAAATTTATATGTATTTATATGCAAAATTGCACCCTGACTTATGCAAATTTGCCTAAATGATTTTCATTGATCCCATCTATCGCGTAACTTCAGGTATTACTGTATACAATGTATCAATTTAACTGAAAATTTTGTGAAAGTAAATGCAAAAATGCTCTAGAATATATTCAGCTAGAGCATTTTTGCATTTGCTCTAGCTGAATATATTGTAATTCAGGTATCCACAATACTATATGAAATATCAAACTCTGGAAAACAAGCCATTTTAATTTTAAATTCTCTTGAAAAAGTTATTACTGATTGGTTAAAACCTAATAAGTTTACTTTTTGCTTCAGTTTTGGTTATTTCTTAATATATTGTACAATTAGCAATTGATTTATTGTGAAGAAATAAATTTAATATTTTTAATCCTAAAGCTTATATAGATAAATTACATATATAATATTATGATGATGATTTATAAAAATTAAGGGTAAAGAAATTTATGTAAAGGAGATATAACTTATTCAATTTCATGTTAAGTTTTATTATGTTATTTAATAATTTAAATTCATTAATTAAAATTTATAAAACAAAAAAATATATTATTAAATATCTATAATAGATGGGTAGAATTAAATATCTGAATACCATTTCTTTTTAAGTTTTTATTTAATACTTTTTATGAAATATAATTTAAGTTATACTAAATAATACTGTATAATTTAATAATATCAAATTAATTTTTAGGTATATATTAAATAATAATGGATCTGCTGTTGATGCTGCAATTGCAACTTTATTTTGTGATGGTACTGTTAATCCTCACAGTATGGGACTTGGTGGAGGATTTTTTATGACTATTTATAATAAGTAAGCAATTTTTTATTTTGTAATATGATTATTATGATTATTTTGTTAATATGATTATAGCTATGCAAATTCACTTCTAAAAATTTATTTAAGAGATAAATTTGCTGTTCTAAAATCTTATGTTGTTTCATTGATATTATAAAAATGCTTCTTTTTTTCATTAAATGTCTGAACACAATAAGTCTTCTATTTCAAAAACAATTCTTTGGTAAAGGTTTATATCAAGGATGCACAGACTTGTTATGACCAAGGCTGCATAAACTGTGACTTACAGGAGGGCCACCAAAAAAATCATAAAATTTATATATCATATCATATTTATTAATTACAGGTTACAGAAAAGCATAATTAAAAGTAAACAAAGAATTTTTAATTGGATGTGTGGCATTACATTGATTTAACAATTTTTTTATGTTAGGTTGGACATTTGTAATAGCCAAATGCAAAATAGATTCTAAATTTTCATAAGTGGCAGTGCTACCTTGTGCACAAGTACAATTTTTTTAAATTATCTATTTCACACACATAAATACAGTAAAAATAATAAAAAGGTTTATTATTACAAATAAAATTATTATTTTTACCTTATTGTTTAAATACATTATTTTCAAATCATTGTAAAAATAATTTCACATCAGAAAAAATACATTATTTGAAAATACATTATTCAAAACTACAAATAATATTTCATTGATTGTGTGACTTGTTAAAATAACACATGGTGAACAGGCCACCAAGAAATCATCGGAGGGCCGCATGCAGCCCATGGGCCGTGGTCTATGCATTACTGGTTTATATACTTGCTCTTTTAATGGTACTTTTTAGAATTCTTATCAATTATTTATCAGAAAGAGAATAATGAAATTGATGATGATGACAATTAATATATATCAGATAAAATTTAACATATTCATTCTAGTAACATCTTTATTTACAATGTTTGCAAACATAACTTAAGAATTAAAAATAGACAATAAATTAAAATAATGTTTTTATAGAAGGAGTAATAAGTAAAACAATTTAGATTATTACATTATTAAATGAATTTGGCATAAATAAAAAAAAATAGAAAAAAATTATAAAAATATTATTAATAATATTAATTTTAGGTAAATATTAGTAGGTATAGAACAAATTAATTTTTGAAGGCATAAAAATTTCAGAAAACTTTTTAAATATAGGTAGTCTTCAACTTACAATAGGCTTATGTTTGATAACCCTATGTAAGTCAAAAATGACCCATAATGGTAATAATTTTAATGATGATAATAGACAATATACTACTGAATTCTTTAGGATGGTAAAAATTGTCTGGTTATGATCTTGGGTCCTCAAGATTATAAAATAATTCAGAATTGAACACAAATTCCCAACATGCAAGTAATTGTTTTACTACATTTTTAATAAAACAAAAAGTAAATAGTCAATATACTACGAAAATAGCCAAGTTTGGAATATTGCAAGTCAAGGACTACCCGTATATAATTTATATTTAATTATTTTTAAATTATATGAAATAATTTTTTAGATATCATAGAATTGAATTTATTGTTGAATGTAATATATCTATTACCACTATCTCATCATTAAAATAGTCATCAGATAAACTAGACATAGAGCAGGAACCAAATAATTTCAGCAAACATTTATTATTCTAATTTGTAACTGGTTTTTCTGGGGCTACTTTTTGTCATTTATTTCTTAAAATATTTTTTCATTGATAATAAATATTATACCAATGAAAAAATATAACTTCATTGGTATAAAAAACTGAGAATATTGATAACTTTTTCTATTCTAATGAAAATAAGACAAAAAGCATTATTACAGATAAAATCAAAATTAATTGAAAATGCTTTCAGTTCATTCTAAGAACATCTTCAGACTTTCATTTAATTTCACTAGCTAAAATCCTTTTTGATTTGTATGAATGCAAGAAATCACAACAAAGTAAGGGGCCGAACTGTCTAGTCTCAGGGAAGACCAACTACGACTTTTTTTTTTTTTTAAAAAAGATTTCTTGTGTTATTAGAAGCATCAGAATTCGGTTGTTTATAATTGTATGAATGCTTCTGAACAAGAGAATTCAAATTGTAGATGATATCATTTCTGGTTTGTTGATATTTGAATAATAAAGAGAATAAATTAATAAAAAATTATTTTATATTTTATGTGATGTTGAGGATGATGCTCACACACAAAAACAATTCGCGGATCAATTGAATGTGTCACGAGAAGCCGTCTCCATACGTTTAAAAGTCATGGGAAAGATCCAAAAGCTGGGAAAATGGGTTCTGCATGAACTGAATGAAAGACAACAGGAAAATTGAAAAACCATTTGCGAAATGCTGCTCGCTAGATACAAAAGAAAGTCATTTCTCCATCAAATAGTGACTGGCAATGAAAAATGGATCTATTTCTATTTTGAGAATCCAAAGTGCAAAAAGTCTTGAGTTGATCCACGACAATCATCGACATCGACTGCAAAGCCAAATCGCTTTGGCTGGAAGACAATTCTCTGTGTTTGGTGGGATCAGAAGGGTTTGATTTATTTTGAGCTAATAAAACCTGGTGAAACTGTAAATACTAAACGCTACCAACAACAAATGATCAATTTGAATCGAGCTTTGCGTGAAAAACCAGAATATGATAATAGGCAACACAAAGTGATTTTGCTTCATGATAATGCACCATCACACAAAGGATTATTGGAAGCACTTAATTGGGAAATACTTTCGCATGAGGCTTACTCGCCAGACTTGGCTCCGTCTGATTTTCACTTATTTGCATCAATGGGGCACAGACTTGAGGAGCACTTCACTTCCTACGAAAATGGCTCGATAACTGGTTTGCCTCAAAAGAAGAACAGTTTTTTTGGCGTGGCATCCATGCATTGCCAGAAAGATGGAAAAAATGTATAACTAATAATGGGAATACTTTGAATAAAATACTCTTAACCATTATCATACAATGAACGTGTACTTTTTACTAAAGAATTCTGGTTTCATATTTACACACCTGATAATGCCGGCAATCCGAAAAAAGTGAAACCCATTTTCGGGGAAGCTCGGCAGGGTCAAAATTCTTTTAAATTATATATTAAAATTAATCATTTTAAATTTAAAACAATAATTAAAAACAGCAGTTTAAAAAAATTACACAAATATTAAATACAAACATCGTGAAATTACGATAGGTATTGAGTTGATTGATCGACAAAATGATATTATTTGAGTTTGAATGTATTTTGCAACCGATTTCTTAAACGATGACTTTTACATTGGTTAACAGTTAATAAAATCTATTTTTGTAAAAATATGAAACTGTAATGATATCTACAGTTTACCATATGAATTATTATTTATTACTTTTCTAGAAATTACATAAATTATTGCAGTAAGATATGGAACAGATTTGATATTTTTTTATATTCAATTTATTTATCGATAAAATTTTTGGCATTATGGTATTAGTTACGAGGGCCGCATTAAGTAGTTCGGAGGGCTGCATGCAGGCCGCGGTTTGCCTACCCCTGGTCTAGAAAGACAATTATTATTTTAAATTCTGATGAACAAAGTCTGATTCTATTGTTTGTTTGTATTATATATTACTTGACGACACTAGCAAGTGGTGTGATGTCGCAGTTTCGGATTCCATTAAAAGAAAAAAAAGTCTGTGTGATATCCTACAGTTCATAGACAATAAATTGGGAGTGTGTGTCACTATTTGTTTGCCATCAAAAGGCAAAATCAAATCTTATCTATATAATAATCGTTGTTCTATAAGCTACTAATCAGTGTTTATAGGTTCATTTTGTCAAAAAACTCCGAAGTGAGCCCAATCATCCTGGTAAAGATTGATAATTAAAAACTGTTTTCATGAACAATTCATTTTATTAATGTTAATTTTTTTTATAGCAAATGTAACAAAAAATGATATGTTCTCATTTAAAATGTTCTAAAAATATGAAATGATATATTCCATATTTTTAGAACATTTTAAATGAGTTTTATCTGCATTTTTAATATTTACTATGGTTGTTGGAAGGAGCTGGAATGAATTAATAAATTTTCAATTAAATCCTATGGGGACGGAACGAATTAATCAAGTTTCAATTAAATCCTATGGGGAATCGTGCTTTGGATAGTTTTATCTGCATTTTTAATATTTACTATGGTTGTGGGAAGAAGCCGTAACAAATTAATCAATTTTCAATTAAATCTTATGGGAAATTGCACCTTGTATAACAATGGTAATCCTGGAATGGATCACTGTCGTTAATCAAGGTACCACTGTATATTTAACTTCATAAAACAATGACAGTATTTTAAATAAGCATAATGATAATATAACAATAAAATTTTTTTTCTTTCCTATATGCAAGTTTAAGCTATATTAGTCCCAATTATCCAAAATAATGTGGACTAAGCAAAAACTCAGATAGCATGGAAAGTTTGGGATATAACAATAAAATTTTTTTTTCTTTCCTATATGCAAGTTTAAGCTATATTAGAGTCCCAATTATCCAAAATAATGTGGACTAAGCAAAAACTCAGATAGCATGGAAAGTTTGGTAAATTATTATTAAATAAAGTGGATTTGAACACATTAGTGTGGTGATGTACACTATTTCTAGCTTCAATCTACTTATTAATTATAATATCTTTTTATTATATTATTTAAAAGTGATGTGCCATTCACCTCATACAATAATGCTTTAAATCCAAAAGTCCATAAAGCAAGCACAAATTAGCAGTAAAAATATTTTTAGTAATTCAAATTCTAACTATAGTAATATTTTCAGTTAAAAAATAAGCATTATCAGCCTTATGTCAGAAATCTGATGTATTATAATGCTGATTGTTATTTTTTTAGCTGGAAACTTTATCATAGTTAGAATTTGAGTTAACAAAAATATTTTTATAGCTAATTTGTGCTTGCTGTATGAACTTATTCAACATACAAAAACTAAAAAAAAATTAATTTAATAAAAATGTTATTAACAACATTTTAAAATGTTTTATTGTATAATTTTTAAACAACACTTTTATTTATAATTATTTTATTATAAAAATTAATAAAGTGAATGATAGTGTATTTTACATAATAGTGCCTCAGTTAAATGAGACTCAATTTCCAGGGATTCTAATGTATGATGAAATTTTGTGTTCTGTTAGCTAAATCTAACTAATAATGTAATTATTTAACATACAAAATAATTTGCTTAACTAAATAAAATAATTATTATAATAAATTATAGTTAATGTGATTTTAACAGATAGTATTGATTTTTATAATTTTTTTTTAAATTCTAATTTTCAAGAATAAGATTATTCTTACAAATAATTTACCAGAATCAAAGTTTTGTGAGATGGTACTGATTATTTAATAAGAATTATAGATAAATTTAAGATCATATTTAAATAAAATTTTATAATTTTTAAATCTATATAAATAAAATTAAATGTTAATCTTTGTTTCCTATGTATTTCCACAACATTTGATTTATTGGGACTAAACTTTTTATATAGTAATGACATATACCTCTATAAGTAATATAGGAGATCATAAATCAAAATTATCTTTAGGATTGTGAAATATTAAGGTTGCAATGAAAGTGTTTGTTTAATTTTTCAAATTTGGGATGATATTATACAATGATAATGTTATGATACTTAAATGTCACAATGACTTTAACAATGGATGACATTGCTAATATGCTATATGTACTAACTTGTATCATCATTGCAATAAAAATTGTATATACTTCATATGAATAATTATTTACACTGTTATAACATAGTAACATGGCAGTCATTACATCTTTGATGATGTCAGAATGTTTCATGCTAGTTGACACCATATTTATTTATTTAGCACTGTAGACAGATCTTCCATTTTGTGAGGATAATGTGACAAAAATATCCAACATATATATCAAAACAAATTTATTAATATACAATATATATAATAAATACAAATCACCCTTATTGAATTTGGATTTTGTTTAGTAAATATTTCCATTCAGCTATCCAATAAATTTAAAAAAACCCCATATACCTGAAAATAAAAACCAAAATTATTATAATCCAAAGTAAAAACATCAATGGACATCTGAATGGAATTTCCCAAATGTAAGTGGTTCACAACAGTATTAATAGTACTCACTACCTGGTGGTTGATACTAAACAGGAAAAAAATAATACATCATCACAAAGTTTATAAATGAAACATATATATTTATATAATAGAAAATAATATTCTTCATTCCTTAACATTAAAAGAAATTTATGATAATTCAAAAAATCAACATTAAACACCGATTTTATGAATTTCACTAAATTTATAACAAACTGCAATAATATGAAAAGAATGCTCTACAACATCCATCCCACAATGAGAACAAGCATTACCTCCAATATATTTAATACATTTCAGTGAATTAAATCTAATCTGCATTATTATTTTACTCATATTATAATGAGGGCTATCATTTTAAATGATTTTTGGTATTAAAATCATCTGATATATCCTTGTACTAAGGAATATTATTACAATTATCAATTCACCACTAATTTTAAAAAAACAGCAACCCTTCATCGTTATTCTATTTCTTCTTCTTAATGTTAATATGTTGTGCTCGACCCTCTCTTAAATACAGTGCGATTGCTACATCACACATCATGTGACAATTCTATTTTAACCACAGCTCGTCATGTAATTCATAATATGAATCAGAATATTCTCATCAAACAGCATCCCAGAATTAATTACCATCAAATTAAGATTGTATTCTTTAAAAAAAAATTGAAACCATTTAGAAATATCTTTTTCCATAGAGTATTAAAAAACAAATTGTCAACAATCGATTTTCCTCTATTTCATCAATTTTAGTCCTCCATTTTAAAATCCCTTTTACCATATTTATAATTACATATAGCCTAATACATTCTATAAATAAAACAAATGAGGAGTCCTCTAACTAAACTATAAATTTGTTTTATATATCTCATATGCAGAATTTCTAAATTTAATGTTTTCATCAAATTCCCATATTTCAGAATCATATAAAAATTTAGATTCTAGTAAATTCTGAAACAAATTCATATAATGTCCAAATCTATTAATTCTACCATTAATAAACAACTACTTTTTTAATTTTATTAATACAATAATTAAGTTTAGCAGTTACAATTGACCAATGTAATTTAAATTTACCATTAAAATTAAAATTAACCCCAAATAGCAAAATTTGTTAATCACCTCAACTTATTTAGATATCTATCAGTCTCATCTAAATATGATAGTTTTATCATATTTAGATAAGACTGGTCCATTTCTAAAAACAAGAATTTTTGACTTTGATAAATTAAGTGCTAATCTAGTAATATCAAGAAAATTCTCCAAAAAAGATATATCATTCTTTGTAAATTTATTCTAGTATCAATTACCAGTACCAAATCATCTGCACCTATGCCAATATTTAATTTCCATATTATTAATAATGATATCAGGTATATCAAAACTATTTACCTCTGTAATGAAATCATTAATATAAATTGAAAAGAATGTTTGACTAAGAACACATCCCTGCCTTACACTCTTACTAGTAAAAAAAAGATTGAGATTTGCCATTTAAAGAGAGAACAAAAACATTTGTTATTATATCATCATCATCATCATCCTAATCAACTGTTATCAATCCACTGCAGGATGGTCTCTCCAAGCAATTTCCAGTTCTTCCTGTCTACAGCCTCTCTGATCCAACACTTTGATTTAAAGTTAACAATATAATGAACTCAAAATATTCAAAAATTTATAACTCACCCATTTGTGCCATTTTTTCCATAATAAATCTCTACAAATTTGATCAAAAGCAGAATGCAAATCAATTAAAAAAAAAACAAAAACCTTATGCCTCTTTTTACTCAACGTTTTTTGTACTATACCATCTAAAACAAATATATTATCCAAGGTAGAATGTATGTATGTATAAATATACGGGGTAATTCAAAATGGTTGTGCCAAAATTTAGACTTATAGAGGATAAAATTCTGAGTAAAAAGTCTAGTCATGTATTTTGATTTGAGGTTCCATTTAAAAGATATAACACGTGAATGTTTCGTAATATTGTGAGGAGGTTAACTCTGACCTGTCCTATTTTATTTTATTATGTTCTTTTATTATTTACCGATATTTTCAATATTAGCTAACATATTATATTTTAGTTTGAGTTGACTTAATTCATACTCTCCGTCATAGTAGTTAGCAATCACGTGTTACGGAATTGGAAACCATTCTCCGGAAGAGCTGTCCCGGCTAATGATATTATCTAATCTAAATAAGTTTTACCACTCATCCGATATGAGAATGTAAGAATGATCTTGTATTGAGGTTTTGTTCATATATAATTAAATTGTAAAGAGGATGACATGAATGAATTACTCTGTAAGCTAATAAATCTGATATTGTGACGCGACTTATGCAAATGAGCCGAGATCGGGATTGTAAGTCACGAAGTATAAAAATAAACGTGGTTACGGTATTTATGTAAATTGAAGCAATACGGGACTGTACGTCACTCAGATATAAAAGCCGACACAACCAACGACTCAATGAGGTGTTGTATCAACATAAGGTTGGCTAGGTGACATTGGAATTCTTATAAAGGTCTATGATTGTTTGAAGTTTGTATCGGTGGTGGAGGTAGTAGATTTAATTAGAATTTAAGATTTGTTCTTGTGAGAATTTATTCAAATTATTAGTATAAGTTTCTAACATCGTCTTGTTGTTTTCAACCTAACACCTATTCATTACTCCTAGTTGTAAGTTCCGGTTTCCGGTTTTGTTTTTGCCGGTTAACGTTAGTTGTTGTTAAGAAGGAATGCTAAGTTTCGATCGCATAATATATTATATCCGATATATAAATAAATTGTAAAGAGGACGACATGAATGAATTACTCTAAGTAATCAAATTGATATTGTTACACAAACTTATGCAAATGAGCAAAGCACAGGATTGTAAGTCACCGGTATAAAAATGGAAGCAAACAACACAATGAGGTGTTGTATCAATGTAAGATTGGTTAAGTGACATTGGAATTCTTGTAAAGATCTACAATTTTCTTGAAGTTTGTATCGGTGGTGGAGGTAGTAGATTTAATTAGAATTTAAGATTTGTTCTTGTGAGAATTTATTCAAATTATTAGTATAAGTTTCTAACATCGTCTTGTTTTTTCGAACCTAACACCTATTCATTACTCCTAGTTGTAAGTTCCGGTTTTGTTTTTGCTGGTTAACGTTAGTTGTTGTTAGATTGTTTTGAAGTTATTATTATTTAAGTTAGAATTTAGTTAAAGACCCGAGCTCAGGCCGAACTCTGGATTACAGTCATTAGAACCGTTAGGTTTAGTTTGTAATTAGGATTTGTTCTTGTGAATAGTTGATTTTTGATATTTGATTTGGATTAAGTAAGTTTTATTGACTAATTGCTTGCTGCTTTATTATCGTTTCAATAAATCATTTATTAACACTTTTTGTAAGTGTTTTGAGTCTAATAAATTTATATATCTTTTTGTTATTTAACTTGTTTGAGAATTTATTCAATTCATTAGTATAAGTTTCTAACATTGTCTTGTTGTTTTTGATCTAACACTTATTCATTATGTCTAGTTGTAAGTTTCCGGTTTTGTTTTTACCAGTTAAATTGTTGTTAGATTATTTTGAAGTTCATTATATTTAAGCTAAATTTAGTTAGACTTGAGCTCAGGCCAAACTCTTGAATTTGCAGAGTCGTTAAACCATTAGGTTAGTTGTAAGTAGTATTAATTGTTATTCGTTAAAATTAGCAACTTTGCAATATAAATATTATATATGTATATATATGTTTCTCTAATTGACTGCAAATGGGTTTTATTGTAGTTCTGCACCCAGTACACTGACATGCAAAGGTGGCTTGGCTAGAATTTCCTGGGAAGCGAGTGGCTGCTGTAAGGCAATAAATGTGCTATGCCCCTTTAAATGACCTCATGATGTTTGTTTCATGTTTTGTGATTTTTATTCCAAATTTTGGTGAAATTGAAACAAAAATGAATGAATATGATATATTTTAGTTTATTTTAACAGAATTAACCAATATTTTTCTGTTATC
Source organism: Olivierus martensii (assembly GCA_000484575.1). Lineage (NCBI taxonomy): Eukaryota > Metazoa > Arthropoda > Arachnida > Scorpiones > Buthidae > Olivierus > Olivierus martensii. The sequence continues at coordinate 40,350 of AYEL01084707.1, forward strand.
TACAATATATATTAGTTTTCAGAATTTTATAGTTCATTGTATGAAAAATTCAGTTTACTTAAAATTTTAAAAATATCATTTGATCTCATCCCAAAATCAGAATAACTTTGATGTATTAGACCAGTGGTTCTCAACTGCTGTGCCGCGGCACATTAGTGTGCCGCGAAAAATAAAGAATGAATTGTATGTAATTGCATAAATCATATATATTATTTTTTTTTTGGTATTTGTATATTGCTTGCTATAATTTTTTGTGTGTCTTATGGATCACTATTCTTATGCTGAATTGGCAGATATGCACCTCATTTATGGGTGCACCAGTGGGAATAGTATAGTGGTGCAAGAGAACTTTTCTGCAACGCTGATGTCCGTCCAGAGATATTTTTCTAAACATCCAACATTTCATCTGTTATTATTAATTAATTAAAGTTGTATTATTTTACAATTTTGTTAATTTAAGTCAATAAACTTAAAAATCTGACTATTTATTTAAAAACTATCCTAAATAATTTAGAGAATCGAGAACAGATTGTTTGTTTATTAAATTAGCGACTGATTATTTAAATGAAACATACCGGTAATTGTTTTTACAAATGTAGCATTCATTTTTGAACATAATCATTTTTGAATGTTAAATTGCTAACTCTTCCTGTTTTTTTTGGTATTTGTATATTGCTTGCTATAATTTTTTGTGAGTCTTATGGATCACTATTCTTATGCTGAATTGGCAGATATGCACCTCATTTATGGGTGCACCAGTGGGAATAGTATAGTGGTGCAAGAGAACTTTTCTGCAACGCTGATGTCCGTCCAGAGATATTTTTCTAAACATCCAACATTTCATCTGTTATTATTAATTAATTAAAGTTGTATTATTTTACAATTTTGTTAATTTAAGTCAATAAACTTAATTTCAGTATACTTAATTATTTCAATGATTCTTGTCTTTCAAGTATCAAAACAGAAATAACGTCACAAAACTTTCACGTGTTATATCTTTTAAACCAGGGTGTCCAACTTTTTTGGCTTTCTTGGGCCATATTTGAAAAAAAGTCTTGGGCCACACATTAAATACAGTATACTAATTTCAAATATAGCTGGTAGGTGGCCAGATGGCCACGTGGTAACATGTTGGCGTGCAACACAGGAGGACCTGGGTCCATTATCTCCTGAAAAGTTTTTCAGTTTCGGGACAGTCTGTTGATCCCTGTCCACTACCATCCAGTCCATCTCCAAGGCTGTAGGTGCAAATAGTATAAGAATTGTCACATCTGGCATATACGTGAAATGAAAGTGAATTTCACGGAAATGATATTGTCACATCTAGGATATAGATGAAATTTACTTTCGTTTTGGAAGTAACGATTTCATGAAATTTACTTTTATGAAATACTCTCATTTTGGAAGTAACAATTTCATGAAATTTACTTTTATGAAATACTCCCAAAAGTAAAATAATCGGAGAAGGTAATTTAATATATCGCGTCGAAGTGAAATTGTAAAGTATTTTCGTTTAAAACCCGAGACGGAAAACGGAAATAAATATAAGACAAATTTGATTGGTTGTTTGAGTGTATAAATACCGTGATCCGTTAAATGTATAATTAGCGAATGTATAAATAGTGCAAAGTATAAAATATATAAGCGAAGTATCCGAGCATGGAGATTGTTATGTATTTTTCTTTTATTATTAATACATATTTTAATATATTCATTTATTATGTTTACAAATATAATAAATTGTATAAAATACTGTTATTTAAGTATATGTATAAGAGAAGTATCCGAGAATGGAGATTTTTGGTTTTTTTGTTTAAAACTGTATAAGGGAAAATTTTTTCGGTGTGTAAGCATTTGTATAAAAGTTTAGAACAATGTAAACAAGCTGTTAAAACATTTCCGTTGGATATCCCCGATTTTTTAACGTTTATATTAATTTATTTTAAAGTGTTTAGTGAATTTTGGAAAGGATGTGGAAAATATGGTTTTTTATATTTGACGAGTGATGGAAGTATTTGTGAAATTAGTAAGTATTTATACGAGAAATTTCATGATTGTGCTAGTGTAATGAGAGAAATATATTCGGATGTTGATATATGATTCAAAAAAAAAAAAAAAAAAAAAAAATTATAAATATTAAAAAATAAAATTAATTATATAAATAAATAAAAAAAAAAAACGATTGTTAATATTTAAAGAAATAAAAACTGAACTGATGCAGCTGATGTTAAATTTATTTTAAACAATGAAGATTGTTGAGGTATATAGTGTTTTGCTAACGATAGTATTAATTATATTATTGATTGTGTATTTTGTACTTTGAAAAATATTAGTTATGAAGACGATTATGAAGAAATAAATATAAATAAGACTTTATGTGAGTATTCATGGAATTTAGGAAGAAAATTTTATTTGTCAAAATGTATTAATGTAGAAAGAATTGTTTATGATATTAGATCATTTATAAAATTATGTAAAAAATGTTTTCAAAAACCCTATCAACGTGTGTAATTGCAGAACCATCGCAATCAGGAAAAACTACACTTAATTAAGATGATGATAAATGGAAATGTATTTGATAAAAAATTAAAAATATTATTTGGTGTTATAAAATTTTTCAACCATGGTTTTTTAAAGAAAAATATTACATTTATTCAAGGAATTCCAGAAAAAATTGAAAATTATGATTTATTAATTATAGATGATTTAATGCATGAGTTAAAACTAAAATTACATCTTTATTTACTGTCGGTTCTCATCATATGAATATAAGTGTAATACTTATAATACAAAATTTATATCCGCATTGTAAAGTAATGAGGGATATTAATCTAAATACAAATTATGTAATATTATTTAAAAAATAATCGTGATGAGAGTCAAATAAATTATCTTGCCCATCAAGCCTTTACAAAAAATTATTCGTTTTTTTTTGGATGCTTTTAAAAAAAGCAACATCGAAAGATTATGGTTATTTGTTTTTAGATTTTCATCCAACTACAGATAAAAAATTAAGCGTTCGTGATTCAGTTTTTCCAGATGAGAAAGGAATATTTTGGATTTATGTTCCAATAAAATGAACAATATTAAAAAGAATTATCATTTATTATCTGTTTTGGCGAAGGCTATCCTGCATAGAGAAAAGTTATATTAAAACAAGCAACACCAAATGAAATTAAAGTAATTTGTGAAATTTGTCACAATACACTTCAAGGAAATATTCCAGTAAATATATCAAAATTAAAAAAATATAAATCATCGATAAGAAAATTAAGTAATAAAAAAATTCCTATAAACAAGAAAAAGAAGATATTAGTTAATCAAACTGGTAGGTTTCTAACTTTAATACTTGGCCCGTTATCATCATTAGTCGCAGGAACGATCGGGAGAACTATTGATAGCGTTATATAATGGCGCAAAAAAATGGCATTAATTCCTCCTGAAATGTTAAATGATATTTACAGAAAACCCGAAATTAGAGTTGAAGATGATATTCAGGAATTATTAGAACGAAATAATTTAGCAGATGATCAAAAAGTAAAATTGTTAAGTTTACTTCTCTCAAAATATCAGCGTTTAATTCATAAACCGAAAGAACCTGTTAGAGTTTCAGTAATATCCAGCGAAACTGAATCTGCACCAACGACACAACCGCCTTCACCAGGACTGGCTACTTCACCATCGGTTTTATCACCTGAAAATGGAGATCTAATATTAAAACAAATCAAAATAACTGTTCCTTCTGCTTATCAGAAATTTATCGATCCGCTTGTTTCTCTATTAAAACAATCGGAATACAAATGGAATAAGAAAGATGAATTAGTGGTAAATGATCAAGTAATTCAAGGAAGTAATATTATAAATTTAATTTCGTATTTAATGAGAAGTAGAAAATCAGTTTTATCTCCTGTAGGATTTGATATTTTTTGGGAAGGTATTAAAAAAATAAATATACCAAGAGAGTGGATTGGAAATAAATCGTTAAAAGCCATATTAGATGTAAAACAACCTTTGGAATATCAACCCAGACCCGTAGAATCTCCAGAAGAAATATTTTCAACAATTTCTCCTAGAATATTTTATAGATGGAAAACAGACTCAAAAAAAAGGAAAAAAACCGAAGTGGACAGATT
>AYEL01084708.1:0-52411 GCA_000484575.1 Olivierus martensii
ATTTATATAGATATATATATGAATAAAATATATCATATATTTTTTAAAAGAAAAATAAGATACTTACCAATTTCTTTTTCGAGAGAAGTTTGGTAGAAATCTTTAAACAAGATTGAATTTACCAAAAATTCTCAGGTGTATTTATACTAAAATAAATGGGTGTGGTTACATATAAAAAAGTGAATTTTTGATATTATATAAAAAATTATGATGTTATTCTCGGAAAATAAACATATAACCAATAAAATTCGAGGAATTAATTATAATCTCGTTTTTACAAGAATGATATTATAAAAACTAGACTTAGAATAATGATTTTATAATATAAAAAATCAGGACAATGAAGAATGAGGTAATTAACTATAACCTTGTCCTTGGAAAAGGACATATGATGAATAAAATTCGAAAAATGAATTAATTATAACTTTAGCCTTGAAAGAGGACATATGATAAATCAAGTAACTATAACCATGTCCTTGGAAGAGGGCGTATGACGAATGAATTAATTAACTATGATCTTGTTCTTACCAGAACAATGACATAAAAACTGAGTAATTATTTTATAAAAACTTGATTTCGGGTATTAAGTAATAACAATATATATCAAAACCAGATTAAGGGTGTGTCAAATTCAGGTTTTCTGATAAAAGTATAAATACGAAGATTTTTCGACAGTTTTAATACGTTATAAAATCATATGAAATATGAACATTATTGGTAAGTAACTTAACTTATTTTATATTTTATTTTATTAGTAATTAAAATACTTAATATTTTAGATAGGAACGGAGTTGTTATTGATTTTGAAGCATTCTACTTAACATTCGATTTAATTTACCGACAATTTTCTATAATATCAATAACGCAAAACTATTGTATGACATTTGAAATTTTCCATCCACATTTAAAATTTAAAGATTTAAATGAAGAAAATAAAAAAGTATTATTTTTTTAAAAAATAATATACATCATTTATATTTAGAAAATTATCCAAAAAAAAAAAAAAATACAAAATACACCTAGCCCTCGATTTGCACGGTACTTAATTTACACGGTTTCGCTTTTACACAGTTTTTAAATGAAAACAAAACAAAAAAATTTTTTTTTTGTTTTGATTGTTTTGCATTATGCCATTTATAAATTAAGAGTATCATATAGACACGTTTTGTGGGTTTACGAGTTCGTAGAAATGTAAAGAGTGAATACAGCTATATTTTGTATAGTCCAATTTATTTACACACTATCATATTGTCACGTTTTGTGGGTTTACGAGTTTGTAGAGATTAATAGAGTGAATACAGCTATATTTCGTAGAGTCCAAATTATTTACACACAAAATAAAATAATCTAGTTTCACTATAACTAAATTCAATACAAAATCCGATAATATCTTATACAATATTAATCTACTTAGTCCACTTTCGCTTTCACAATTTATTGCTTACTATTAACTTTTACTTCCAAGTCTCGCAGTTCAACTAAATTCAACTCATCTTTGCAGCTCGCCTATTTATGTTTGAATGCTTTTATTGTTTTTATTTGTACGAAAAACCGATAAAATTCAATGAATTATAAAAACTAGACTTAGATGATTTCATAATATAAAAAATGAGGTAATTAACTATAACCTCTTCTTGGAAAAAGACAATAATGAATAAAATTAACCTTGAAAGAAGACATATGATAGGGGGTTACATGTAAAAAAGGGAATTTTTGATATTACATAAAAGATTAATTATGATGTTATTCTCGAAAAAACCGATAAAATTCAAGGAATTATAAAAACTAGACTTAGATGATTTCATAATATAAAAAATGAGGTAATTAACCATAACCTCGTTCTTGGAAAAAGACAATAATGAATAAAATTAACCTTGAAAGAAGACATATGATAGGGGGTTACATGTAAAAAAGGGAATTTTTGATATTACATAAAAGATTAATTATGATGTTATTCTCGGAAAAACCGATAAAATTCAATGAATTATAAAAACTAGACTTAGATGATTTCATAATATAAAAAATGAGGTAATTAACTATAACCTTGTCCTTGGAAAAGAACGAAGTAATTAACTATAACCTCGTCCTTGTCCTTGAAAGAGGACATATGATAGAGATCAAGTAACTATAACCTTGTCCTTGAATGATGACGCTCTTACAAGAATCTTGTTCTTACAAGAACAATATTAACATAAAAACTTGATTTCAGGTATTAATTAATATTAAAACCAGATTTAGGGTATGGCAAATTCAGGTTTTCTGATAAAAGTATAAATACGAAGATTTTTCGACAGTTTTAGCACATTATAAAATCATATAATCGACAATTTTAGTACATTATAAAATCATACCAAATATGAATACTATTGGTAAGTAACTTAACTTATTTTATTTTATTAGTAATTGAAATACTTAATTTTATTTTTTAGATAAAAACGGAGTCATTATCGACTTCGAAGCGTTTAATTTAACGTTTGATTTAATTTATCGCCAATTTTCAATTATTTCGATATCAGGGAATTATTGCATGACATTCGAAATTTATCATCCAGATTTAAAATTTAAAGAGTTAAATGAAATAAATAAAAAACGAATTATTTTTTTTTTAAATTATATTCACCACCTGTATTTAGAAAATTACCCTCAAAAAATACGAAATATACAGTTTGGATTCATTATAAAGAAGTAAATAAAATACTGTTAGAATTATCAAAACATTTTAGTACTTTTTATTATAAAGGCGGGGATATAGAAAAAAATTTATTAAATAAATTAAAAATTAAAAATTATAATTTAGAAAATTTTGGGTGTGCTAAAAGTAAAGAAATTAAAAAGTGTTGCATAAATCACGTCAATTTTCAAAATCACTGTTCCCTATGTGATGTGTCAAGTTACAAAGAATTTTTATTATCGAAAGGTGAATATAATTTTCGTATATTTTTATAACATTAAAAAACAATTTAATTGAAAAAAATATTAAAATAATAATAGGATTAATTCCGAGATAAAATGCTGAAATTTTTAAACTAAAATACAATACGTTAACATATACGAAAATAACGATAAATAATAGTGTATAATAAAATAAAAATAGGACAGGTCAAAGTTAACTTCCTCACAAGTCTATCCAATTTTTTGAAGAACTAGGATATTTTTCTTTTGTTATGGTAATAGTGTTGTTGTACCAAAGAAACTCAAATGAACATCTTAAAAAATTTTTTATTAAATTTCTTCAAAATTTCTGATGAACTGAAATATTACTATTTTTGTATGCATTTCGGCAATTTATTATGCTCCTCAGCTATTTTCATAAACCAGCTCATCACTTTACAAAAATTTTTTACAAACATTTCCCAGAAAACCTTCTGAAACATCACTACTTATATATCAAAACCTAGTTCAGACTTGATTTCATTTTTAAAAACCTTAAGTTTGAACTAGGTTTTGATATATAAGTAGTGATGTTTGAGAAGGTTTTTCTGGGAAATGTTTATAAAAAATTTTTGTAAAGTGATGAGCTGGTTTATGAAAATAGCTGAGGAGAGCATAATAAATTGCCGAAATGCAGATGAAAATAGTAATATTTCAGTTCATCAGAAATTTTGAAGAAATTTAATAAAAAATTTTTTAAGATGTTCATTTGAGTTTTTGGTACGACGACACTGTTAACCATAGCGAAAGAAAAATATCCTAGTTTTGAATGTGGTTTCTTCAAAAAATTGGATAGACTTTATAGTTAAATTGAATGTTTAAATAAATAATTTTATACTTTATTAAATTTAATATTGAATAATTTTGAACTTATCCACTAAATTTATATATTTAAAAAATTTTCATTACTGATATATAATAATTTAGATGCATTTTAATGAATTTTATAAATATATATCATTTGTTGTCAGGTTATAGAAATGAATAATTTTCAACGAACTAGATCAGCTAAAAGAATTACTGAATCATTATTTAATACAGTTAAAGATAAGAAAATTGCTATTTTGGGTTTTGCCTTTAAGAAAAATACTGGTGATACAAGGTAAATCATATTACTTTTAGAATATAATAAATTTTTAATGACTTCAAATATTTATAACCTTTACTGACTAAAATTACTAAAAAGTGTGGAAACTCTGATCATCTGATTTCTTATTATAGTTTAGCATAATTTAAATTCAAATTTGAATAAATAAGTATAAAATTATGAAAAATAATTAAACCAAAAAATATCAAAAACATTTTAGAGAAATTTTACAAAATTGGTTGAAAATTTGATAGATGTTTCTCTTTTAATTTAAAATATGAGAATATTTTAGCTTAAAACTTACATTCCTGGAAGTATTGTATAAGATGAATTTTTATGCAAGTTGGTTTATATAAATTGCTATATAATTGTTATGGTAAAATCAAAATAAGGTGTATTATTTATTTATTTATAAACATATATACCTTACAAAAAGAGGTAATTTTGTGTATCCCCCTTATCACTGTTATAAGAAGAATTGAAAGTTGTACAAGCTCTAGCAAAGAAGGATCTGTAAGATTTTTCAAGCTTTTTTACTTTGATCTGGAGCAAATTTATTTTTCGTAATTTGATCTGGGGCACATTGTATTTGATAATTTCAGGTGGTAGATCATCTTTCATAAATTTCATTAGCATTTGAATATCATGTTTATTTCTCAGTTCTTCAATAGTTGGTAAGTGTAAAATATTTGTAATTGAATCTTGAGTATTTAACAGATATATGCTGTTTATTTTTTTGATGATACGATTCCATACTTCATTCAAATGATTTAGACTTGATAAGAGTCCAGCAGAATATAGTTGTATGTCTTATACTACAGAAGATACGAATGCAGCATGAAACCAAGTTTGAAGAATATGCTTATCCTTTACTCTTGCGAAATATTTTGATGTAAAAGCAAATTTTCTACTTAATTGATTTATTATGTTAATATGAAACTTATAGGATAGTCGATTTATCCAGAATTAAACCAAGATCTTTATGAGATTCTACTGGAATAAAACGTGTATTGATGTGTGTGTTGCTGATGATACTTCTATTATGTAGGGCAAATATCATATATTTAGATTTATCTTCGTTGATCATCATGTTGTTTTCAGTAAACCAATCTTTAAGTTTGCCCAAATCATCAAAAAGAACACGACTATTTATATTCAGTATTTTAAAATCATCCACATAAGCAATAACTGTTGATTCTATATTTAACTGAAAAACTGGATTCATATAACACACAAAAAGAAAGGTGCTTAGAGTTGAACCCTGCGGAATTCCAATGGTTAGTGTGAAATCTGATAAATAAACATCTTCTTGAATAATCCTGTATTTTCTATTCTGTAAGTATTTTATGATCCAATATATAAATATATATTCAATATGAGTATTTTTAATTAATCGTTTATATAAGATGTCAATTTGAATTGAGTCAAAAGCACCAGTTATATCAAGAAACAGAACATGAGTATGATGATGATTTTCCCAGTTGTAATAAATCATTTCAGTAAACTGTATGAGATTTGAAATTGTAGATTTTGTTCTTATTGCATAATGTTGAAATTTAAAGATTTGGTTTTTTTGCCTGAAAATATATACATTTCATTATCATCTTTTCAAATATTCTTTGTAAGCAATCATAGCTACATAATGGTGTATAAGAGCTTGGATCTGCTGGATTCATATGTTTTTTTAGAATTGGGATTATCTTTACGTATTTCCATCTCTCAGGCAAATATCCTTGTTCAAGGATGATTTTAAAGATGAAAGCAAAATGTACTGCAACAAAAAAATGATGGTTTTTTTGATAAAAGCAGACTGGAACTTTATCTGGCTCTGAAGAGAATTTTTTCTTAGAATTTAATGCTGAAATGACTTCTTTCTCAGTAAAGTTAATTTTAACTCCTACAGGTTTAGTTAAGTAAAAATTTGTTGTATCTTTTTGTGTAAATTTCAGATATAATTTACTCATATATTTTCTTGATATCCATTTTGGAGATAGTTTTGTTTATATGTTTTCTATGATAGGATAAATTATTAATAACTTTCCAAATCTTTTTTGAATTATTTCTGTATTATACATATTTTTCCTAATATAATTAATTTTATCCTTTTTTATAACTATCAAATAATTTTCATTTTAGCATCAAGTATTCATATCTATCAGTATAAAACCCTAACATTTTCCATCTTTTGTGTAATTACTTTGAAGGAAAGTTTATAAAATTAAATTTTCACCATTAAATAGCAGTAAAAATAAAAGTAATATTTTTATTGATTGTTATTTCAACTTTTTTTGTTTTCACAAACCATCTTCAGGAAAATACTAATTTAAAATACAGAATGCACATAAACCTTAAACCAGCTTATGTTCTAGAATAACCATTATTAAATATAAATTGCAAAATTTTAAAATATCTTATAAAATATTTTATACTTATCTATTTTTATGGTATTAATATTAATTTTTACTAAATAAATTTTCTTAGTTATCTTAGTCTTTTTAAATAATTAATAATCCTGAAATTAAATTTTCTGAAAAATTATTTTAAATCATTTCAGATTTATTTTGTTTATTTTGTGGCATTTAGCCAAGCATTAAAAATCATTTCTGATGTTTGTTTATAATATCATCTATCAAACTTCATTTAATAACTTCTACGATTCACTTAAGAGATTTTCTTTTTTGTGTTTTATAGGATTTTAATATTTTGGCTTCTTTCTAGTCAATTTCTATATTATTCTGACAACATTTTTTATTTGAATAATATAGAAACAATAACAACATTTTGAAGTAATATCAACATTTTCATGGACTCTCATTACGACCTTTTGGTTTTCTTCATACTTTTATCATTTCTAAGAGAATTTAATATTATCAGGTTTCTTATGCATGCTACAGAGTTTTTGTTTTTTTATTATTTTTTATGATTTTTGATTTAACTAGTATGGTATTTTAATAAAACTTTCTATCTTATTGTTTTCCAGATTATTTAATGTTTCTATCCATTCTGTATGATCATTTTTTATTTATTTATTTCTTCTCCTACTTGTTCATATATTTTTTGTATGAATTTTTTTGGTGTATATTTGTCCCCATATTTATGATAGTATTAATTTATAATCTTTTTTCATGTTCATTATTGCAATATATGTAGACTCTTCTAAAATAAGAGAATGGAACATCTATGTAAATAAATATAAATTGTAATGTCACTCCTAAGTATCAGCCCAAGTGCCAGCATTTACCTCCACAGCCAGGATGAGAGTCTAATTCCAAGGACAAATATTCTATATTCAGTACTTGGAAATTCTTGATTTATAGGAAAATTTTGGGTTTATATTGGACAAGAAACATGATCTTAAACTGGTTTTTTCATTTTTCTGTAGGAAATCCAAAATAAAATTCAATACAAAATTCAAACATTTTTAGTAGGAATCACTCCCACCAACAATGTTTCAACTACTATATTTGATATCTAGAAGATGACAAAGAACAAATTCAATAGTAATGGTGGGAGAATAACACAAGTTCAATTATCACAGGAAACAACTGAATGCAAACAAAAATCAGCTGATTTATTACTCTAACTAAAATAATCTATTATTCATTCTGTAATCATTGGATTTTGTATTTGTGTGAATAAAAGTGAGATATATTAGAAATAATCAATTTATGGTAAATATTGTTTATTTATATATTTTGTAAATATAAATAAACTTGTATTTACAAAAAAAAATGAAGTGAGGTCGATCTAAATGGGTATACTTTTTATCTGCAGAATTTCATATACATTTAAATAAGATATAAAATGTAATCTGCCAATGACAGGTGAAAAATATTTATAATTGATTTTAAGGCAACTACTGTCAAAATAACATTGACACCTATATTTTTAATACAAAGTTTCTAATGACTGTCATCATGCCAACACCAATATATTAAGAACTGATAGTTGAGATTTCATTTTAAATATCACATAATAACAGTTCCAAATACATGTTTATGTTGTAAATAAGGAAACTTTGCTCTTTTCTTAGATCTTCTCTTTTTGGGCTACACCATAGAGTTCACCTTCATTCCCCAAAAACTTTATTGACTTGATTTTTATTAAAAATATGTGGATATGCATGATTGTATATAATTTAATATAAAATAAACACAGCACTACTTAGCAGTAGAAAAACACTTGAAAATGTTTTGGATTACAATTATTAACTAAAAACTTAGTCAATATCAGTGGAAATACTGCTAAATAGTGCTGTTTATTTTATTTTAACTGGAAAGAAGCAGTTTAATACTCACTTAAACTTCTTTATAATTTACGGTAATAGGTAGGTAGTTTAATATTGTAGGTAGTTAAATATTGCATACCATACAAATATGATCAAAAATACATAGTGGTTGCTTGTAGGGCCGTGCGATGGCATCGATTGTCGATTATTAATTGATGGATTTTCATGCTGATGCATCAAACCATCGACAATTATAACAATCGATGTATTTCATTGGTACCATCGATGGTATAATTTTTCACTAAGAATTAATTAAAAAGTAATTTATTAAATATTTTAATTTTGTAATGGCAGTCATGCTGAATCGTTACACTAGATGTCGTCATCTCTACCACGGATTACTTTCCAGGTGGCATTGGTCAAAATATGAAATGACACTAGAAATGACATGTTTGCTGATGAATTAGAAATAGTCGTTACTTTTTTCCGTGGAAGTTTGAAAAAGCACTTTTCTGCTATTATTTAAGCTCGAAGAAAGAATATTCAACTATAAGGTTAGTCTCATCAATAACATACCGAATTCTACAGGATTAGCCAGCCAATAATATTTTTATTGTTTCTTTGTAGTTTGTTTTATGGCATTTCAGCAATCAAAACTTTCGCTTAGACCTACGAAAACTCACTGGATTTAAAATATCTGTGTGTTCCAGCAACTTCTGTGCCTGCAGAATGGTTATTCAGCAAAGCAGGCATAACTATCTCCAAAAATAGAAGAAGTTTAAAACCAAAACATTTGAATATGTATTTACTTTTAAGTTCATTGTCAATAGAAGAAATGGATAATCTTGTACATATTGCATTTCAATAAAATAAACGTTTGATTGATTGGACTTAGGAACATTTTTTAGTTAGAAATACCATCGTAGAAAAATCAATTTAATTTTCTCTAACCATCGATGAATTTTAAAATAATCAATGCATCGACGATCTGTAGTTTCTTGGCCATCGCACGGCCCTAGTTGCTTGTAGTGGAAATATAATTCAATTTGGTATAGTGCTATGGTAGTGGAAATATATTTCAATTTTGGACCCCACATCTTCAAAAAATTTTCAGAATAGATCTCAACTTGGCTTGTTGAACTTATATTCTATTTGCTGACTGATCTCACCAGTTAATACCATTGGAGGCCCATGGTATTAATTGGAATATCCTGCAGCCTTTGTATATTATAGTATGGCATAAAACCAAGAATGATGTAGCTGTAGTATCAGCCATATTTATTCCTAAAAAATATCTTTCTTTTCAGTTCTATTATTAAAAATACACAGATATAGGTGAATGTTTTATATTTAAATAAAATTCAAAAATAATTTATTAGTCACTTCATAATTTTATATCAATAATGTATAGATCAATCTTATTTGTGAAGTGACTAATAAATTATTTTTGAATATAGTTAAATATACTAATGCACATATCATCAATTAATATTAAATGATAATGATCCATGTACCAATATTTCTAATCAATAGTTTGTTCATTTGATAGTTCTGATCATTTAGAAAATATGGGATGATAATTTTTCAGCCAATTTTGGACATCATATGTATTTTCATATTTGGTGATCATGAATGGCTGATGGACTTTAAACTCCATTAGTTGAAGCAAAATTTCCATTGTGTGTTTTGATTCTGATTGTTTTATCGTTTAAACTTTAGGTATTTTTGTTGAGATTTAGAAATGACAGAAACTTTTAATATTTTTTTTTATATTTACTGCTGAACAAGCAAAATTATATTGTAAAGAAACCTGAATCAACATGATTTGTCTTTTCTCTGTACCCAGCTTTCTCTTTGCATTGCATATCAAGGTTATTCAAAATGTAGCAGATACCTTTAAACATTTAGTATAATTGAAGTTTACAATTTATTAAATGAAGAAGTATGAAATGAAAGGTTACATATCAGAGAATTTACTTACAAATTACAAGCTTTTTGTGTGTGCTCCATGGGGAACCCTATACATGTCACGAGGATAATCAAGTTCTGATCATATTTTCTCCAGCATATCATGATCAATTTTCAAAACTTTCATTAATAGGAACTAATACAGTTAATAAATTCTTAAATTATATTTCAACATTCAACAGATCAAATACAATCAAATCCTGATAAGATGCCCCCCTGTTAAGCCGCCAAGAATTTGGCAGAATGGATCTTCCCTATGTTAACAGAATATGCAAACCCTGATAAAACGTCATCTGCCAGTAGAATCGTCTAAACAAATATTATTTTTGGTATTGTATTTGTCCTTGTTAATCTGTCAGGTGCATTTTAGGTGATTCACATCCCAAAGTTCATCAGTATGGTATATATTAAAAGTTCTCTGGATTCATTTGTAACCAGTGGAGTTAACGGTTAATCATGTGTCTCTTTAAATCTGGTTCACACCTAGGTCGTAGAAAATTTAAGATCATAAGAACCAGATCATATCCATAGCAATTAATCAAGTGGTGTGAAGTCTTGTTAATGTTTCACAATGCCCAACACTTGCGAAAGCTCCTCCTGTTATTTGAAACATGCCAGCCACCTGGTGCTGTTAAATATACAGTTTTTTAGAAATGGTAAGTTTGGATGTTAAATATAAATGTACTATATTTTATTAAATATTATAAATTCATAGTTCATTTTTGTTTCTATATAACACGTTTTCAATAAACTGCCACCCTCGATTTAGATGCCAAAATCGTCCCCAAATGGATGGTGGTATCTTATTGGAATTTGACTGTAGTTCTATTGGAGGAATAAGTTTACTTTAATGATATAATACTTGAATTATAACCTGTTTATGAACAATGTATTCATTGCACTGTATTATGGAATATTCAGCAGATTGAAATTTGTTGGCTTTCTAATCAGTGGATCCAGGATTGAATGAGGAAATTACTATTGAAAAATTTATATGAAGATTCCATGCCAGGTTCTTTGATCCCTGAACTGTACAGTCTAGCAAAACACTTCAAATGTTCTCAATCTGTGTTTAGGTCCTTGAGTGGCAAAAGGATTTATTTAGTAATTAGTGAATGATTGAGAACTAGCATTAAAAAATCTAATCAGGGACATAACTGTGAATTCTAAGCTGTTTTTTATTAGGAAATAATCTTCTTTACCCAGAGTTAAGTTCCTGAAAATCACAAGTTTAACTGAAACTGTGTTAACTAGAAATCAAAATTTCCATTAATCTAGTGTTATAAGTCAGAATTACATTCCTCCATTCTGATATTAGAAGAAATGCCAGAATATTATGCCTTACAGCATGATATATAATTTGTATGTAGAATTTTACAATTGAATTGCACTTTTCTTTCATTTAATTCTATTATTAAAAAAAATTATCAAATATTTCTTCTAATACCAGAATGTAGGAATGTAACTCTGATTTACAACAATAGATTAATGGAAATTTTGGTTTCCAATTAACATAATTTCAGTTGAAGTTGTGATTTTCAAGAACTTAAGTCTGAAGTTAAACAAGGACCTACTGTTTTATTTTATGAAGTAAATGTAGGTCTAAATGACAGTTATATATATGCAAAATAAGCTTATAGGATATTCAATTTATACTTACAGATTGTGATTACAGTTGTATGTCATTATGTTTACAAACTGTAAACATAATGTATCTACTAACATTCTTCAAAGGAATAACTTTTGAACTAATGTAGAGTACTGTCTTTTTTAGAATTTTTTAAATGTATGGCAAAACAGTACATAAATTAACACATCACAAGAAAAATTAACAAACCTAATCAAGTTAATAAATGATGCAAATCATGTATCTTTTGATATTTCCATACTTTAAAATTTATTTCAAATAGTTCAGTTTTGTTTATTTTATATGATTAAATTTTAATATTAGCAATTTACATAATAACATTTATCAAATTTTGAATTCTTTTTAAGAGAATCTGCAGCTATCTACATTTGTAAACATCTTTTGGAAGAGGGTGCTCATTTATCAATATATGATCCAAAAGTACATAAAAACCAAATAATTGAGTAAGTACTATAAATGAAATTTTAGTTTGAAAATTGGAACATTTTAATTTTATTAATAGTTTTAGAATTAAAATATCAAAAGTTACTTTTTTAACCCTTTTGCTGCCAATTATTTTTTAAAATTAAGTCTAATTAATATGCAAAAAAGATAAAAAAGAAAATATATAAAATTGACAAAAAATAAGCGAGATTAAAAAATTTTTTGAACTTTTTAGGATTTATTGCAGTTTTTGTTCTCTTTCTAACAATGTAGCATTTTTTTAATTTTATTTTTTCTTAACTTTTTGTTACATATACAAGATCAATGAAAACATGAAAATTTTTTTATATGAAATTTTAGCCATCAATAAAACAGTTGATATTTTTAAATGACGACAAATCTTCTGAACAAAATGAGTCATAAATGAAAAAATTTGGCTGATATTTTCAGAAATTATTGAAAAAAAAACCATGCATTATGTAACATCTACTGAATGAAGTTACTTCATATAATTATTAAAAGATTTATATGAATTCATTGAAATAATGTCATTTTTATTAATATCAAATATTTGTTAACTTGTTCTTACTTCAAGAAATCATAAGCACTTGAAGCAGGATAAAAAACTAATTTATTATTAGATATATAACACTTGAAGCAGGATAAAAAACTAATTTATTATTAGATATTATATAATTACTTGAAGCAGGATAAAAAACTAATTTATTATTAGATATATATAATATTGCATTAATAATTTATTATATATATCTAATAATAAATTAGTTTTTTATCCTGCTTCAAGTGCTTGTTGTGATTTCTTATAGTTGTAAGTCTTTTACTAATTTAAAATAAGGTTTATAATAAAATTTATTTATTCAGTGTGAATATAGTAAATTTATTGTGTGGCAGTAGAAGCAGCAGAACTCAGTTGTTTATAGTTATGTTCTTACTTCATTTACACAATTTTTATCTGTACAATTTTATAAAATTTTTTTATTTATATCAAAAAATCTTAACATATATGAAAATGGCCTCATTTGGTACATAAACAACTATAATATGTTTTCTATTTCTCTAATTGGACTGGAGTTGATTTATTGTTGGTCAGCATCTAATGCCTCATCCATGTCTATAGTAGGCTTGGCTGAAATATCCTGGGAAATGAGTGGCTGCTGTAAAGCAATAAAAATACCATTCCCTTTTAAATGGCCTGAGGTGTTTACATTTCATTTTTTTGCAATTTTCTCCTAAATTTCAGTGAAATTAAAAAAAAAATGAACAATTAGGACATATTTTAGTTTATTTTAACAGAATTGACCATTATTTTCTTATTATCTACAATATTTTTTAATTTTCAGTATTTTATAGTTCATTTTTATAAAAAATTCAATTTTTTTCTAATTTCAAAGCTATCATTTATTGAATTGCATAATTGAAATAAATTTGACAGATTAGACTATAAAATTGATAGGATGGGATAAAAAAAATCAAATTCTATCGACTGGTTCAAATATACACATAATTTAAAAAAATATTTCAGCAGCTGAAAAAATTTAGAATCCACTATCAAAAGAATGTATTTTCAATTAATACACACACAAAATCTGCTTTGCAAAAGCTGGATTAATAAAAATTGGGATTGAATTTTTTTATTTTTTGTCATTTTTTGTTCCACTTTCATGACATCTTTACACATCAATGGCAGCGAATGGGTTAAAACTAATCAATTAAACTGATTAATTTTACATTATTCTATTTAATAGAGATTTGAAAAATACAGATGTTACTGATAATCCTGATCAAGGTTTGTTTAAATGTATTTAAAATTTTTAAATTAGAAAAGATAAGCAATTTTTAAAGATTCTTATTTTTATAGTTTTATGAATACTTTATATTTATTTTAATTCAAGTTAAAATTATAATATAAAAGCAGCACAAAAAATAGAATTAATGTATTAAAAATAGCATAACAAAATTTCTGTAATATTTAATATAAAATCATGTTTTTACTACATATTAGACTTAAAATATATGTAGTCATAAGAGGCAATTAAAGGAGTGCCTTCTTTTTTTTCCATTGGTGGTCTCTCACACTTTTTCTGGCAGGATCTTTATTCCTCATTCTTTTGTTTTCTCATACTCTTTTCACTTCATTGTTCATTTTTCAAAATCTTTAAATCTATGATCATGCCTTATGAGATTATTTTAAGTCTTCATAAAAAATTCATTGATTGAGAGAGAATTCATTCATTCACTATCACACTTTATTGTCATAAGAAATAATTAAAAAGGGCATTCTTTTTCTGCTAATGATTTACTACATTTTTTCTATGAATTTATATTATTCTCATGTTTTTTTTTTTTTTTTTTCCATGCTTTCCTATATTTTTCTCACTTCATTCTTCATTAAAATTGATTAAAGGGCTAAATCTACGAGTCTCTTTTAATAAGTCTTCATAGGTATACTTATATGTAATTATACAAGTATTATACTGGATACCCAGCATATCTGGTCATATTTTTTTATTGCATGGAAATTATTTAGCAATTTATCTTGGCTTCCAACTCCTGATATTGGATAATAGAACTTGCACGAATAAAATTTTTAAACTCAAAATGAATTAAATGAAATATTGAAAAATATTTTTTTTTTATTATTGTAAGAACCAGTCAATATTATAAAATATTTACAAAATAAAGAAATTCTGTAAATCTACAAAGCGAAAAAACAATTATTCTAATTATTCTAACTTATTACATGTGCACTTATATTTTCAGAACAATCTATCTATGATCATGCCTTATGAGATTATTTTAATAAGTCTTCATAAAAAATTCATTGAGAGATAAGTGTTTGTGTTTGAAAAAACCTGATTCTGACAAGTATTTCGATCCGAAACATGATAGAATTTTTTGTGCAATATCAGTTAATATTAGAAACTTTTCATGTGTATATTTCCAAATGATAAGAAAATTTTTGATTTGACAATTTTAACCTAAAATAAACAATAGCAATACACTTAGAAAATTAAAAAATAATGCAAAATAATGATAAATAAATTGTTTTCAGTTTAAATTAAATTTTGTAGGAGGAATAAACAAGAGATCGACCAAAAATCAATCCGTGATCAATGGGTTGAACACTGCTGCTATATATTGTGAAAAAATATAAAAATTTGTGAAATCTCATTTAATTTTTGTCGTCAAAATCTTTTGAAATTTTCAGTATCTATTGCATTTTTTGCTCTCTGACAATGTAAGCATTTTTATGGAATTTTATTTTTTTGCAACTTTTCATTACATATATGAGATTGACAATAACACAATTTATTTTTATATGAAATCTTAGCCATCCAATGAAATAATTGATATTTTTAGATAGCAACATATTCTCTGAACAAAATGAGCCATGAATGAAGAAATTTGGTTGAAATTTTCAGAATTATAAAAGACCATAAGTTTGTAATATCTGTTGAATGAAGTTACATCATATAATTATTAAAAAAATTACATGAATTCGTTGAAATAATGTCATTTTTATTAATATTTCATATTTTTTGAACTTCTTATTGCTTCATATATACAATTTTTAGCAATACTTTTTATAAATTTTTTAATTTATATCAAAAAATCTTAACACACATGAAAATGGTCTCATCTAATACAGGGTCTGCCAGTGAAGTGGGAAATTTTGAAAGTCCAATAATTCATTTCCTGCTCACATTTATAAAAGACCATAAGTTTGTAATATCTGTTGAATGAAGTTACATCATATAATTATTAAAAAAATTACATGAATTCGTTGAAATAATGTCATTTTTATTAATATTTCATATTTTTTGAACTTCTTATTGCTTCATATATACAATTTTTAGCAATACTTTTTATAAATTTTTTAATTTATATCAAAAAATCTTAACACACATGAAAATGGTCTCATCTAATACAGGGTCTGCCAGTGAAGTGGGAAATTTTGAAAGTCCAATAATTCATTTCCTGCTCACAAGGGGGTGTGGAGGTTTTGGATTATTGTTTGACATTTAATGCCATTTGTTAAACATGGAGCAATGGTCCGGTGTACAGCATGCTTTCTGCGTAAAAGTGTTTTACAAAAATGGTGACTGTGTGACTTCTGTACAATGATTGTTTTGTAATCATTTCAAGATTCCACGACATGGAAGAGTGCTGTCCACTTATGCAATTATGCCATGGGTGAAAAAGTTTGAGGAAACTGGTTCCATGTTAAACTTAAAGCATAGAGGAGCAACAAGGTCTGTAAGAACAGAGGGAAACATTGAAAGAGTTCAAGTAGCATTGACATGTAGTCCACGACGTTCTGCAATGAAACATGCATCTGCACTGAACATTAGTGACACATGGTTACGACGAATTTTGCATAAAGACTTATCCTTTCACCCTTACAAAATTCAAGTAGTCCAGGAATTGAAAGATGGCGATATGCTGGCTCGCAGGATTTTCATCGAAGAAATATTGAGATGTGTAAATGATGATGAAAACTTTATTCACTGCATGTTTGTCAGATGAAGCACATTTTCATTTGAATGGATATGTAAACAAACAAAATAGTCGATATTGGAATGATGAAAACTCAGGTGAGTTGCATGTAAAGCCATTATAGTCCGAAAGTTATGGTGTGTTGTGCACTTTCATCATCTGGCATTATTGAGCCATATTTTTTCGAAGACGATGGAGGAAATGCCACAACTGTTAATTCAGACCACTACACACACATGGTCAGAACATTTTTGATGCAACAGCTCCCTAGATTTCCGGAAATTAATTTTTTCCAGCAGGATGGGGCCACAAGTCATACTGCTCATGTATCCATGGCTGCTTTAAGAGAACTCTTCCCGGACGGACTCATATCCAAGCAAGGCGACATCTCGTGGCCTGCCAGATCCCCAGATTTATCTGCATGCGACTTTTTTCTTTGGGGATTTCTGAAGAGCAGGGTGTACATTGATAGACCACAAACCATACTGGAATTGAGATGTGTAAATGATGATGAAAACTTTATTCACCGCATATACTGGAATTAAAAACGAATATCGGACAAGAAATTGCACGGATTCAACCTGACCTACTTTGTCGAGTGATGGAAAATTTTCGTTCAAGATTAGAAGAATGTTTATACAGAAATGGCTCTCACTTGAGCGGTGTTATTTTTAAAAGGTAAAATGGCATACTTTATTCAACTCAAATCTGTAAAAAAAAATTCTGATGATAAACGTTTCATGGAAAAATTGGGTACTTTAAATTTTCCCGCTTCACTGGCAGACTCTGTACATAAACAGCTATAATATTGTGAGGAAGTTAATTCTGACCTGTCCTATTTTACTTTATTATACTCTTTTATTATTTATTGCTATTTTCAATATTATCTATTATATTTTAGTTTAAGAGTTGACTTACTTCCACCATCTCCATTGTAGTAGTTAGTAATCATGCATTATGGAATTGGAAACCGTCCTCCGAAAGAGCTGTCCCAGCTAATGATGTCATCTCATCTGAATAATTTTACCACTGATCCAATATGAGAATGTAAGAATGATTTTGTATCAATGTTTTGATACAAGATGTATTGAGATCTAAATAATTACTTTACGGTTTTCACCACGGTAAAAAAAAACTTATAAAAATAAATATTTTACTATTAAATCAATATTAAATTCTGTTTAATTTTACAAAAAAGAATTCTGTGATAATAAGATTACAACATTCTTTTTTGTTATGGATAAGACGATTTTTTTTTTCTGTTATTGAAGTATACTGTGCCTTTTACTTACGGTTAGTCAAAAAAGTCTACTTTTTCGATATTTTTTCTTTCATATTTTAAAATTCGATCAGAAGGAATGCTAAGTTTCGATCGCATAATATATTATATCCGATATATAAATAAATTGTAAAGAGGACGACATGAATGAATTACTCTAAGTAATCAAATTGATATTGTTACACAAACTTATGCAAATGAGCAAAGCACAGGATTGTAAGTCACCGGTATAAAAATGGAAGCAAACAACACAATGAGGTGTTGTATCAATGTAAGATTGGTTAAGTGACATTGGAATTCTTGTAAAGATCTACAATTTTCTTGAAGTTTGTATCGGTGGTGGAGGTAGTAGATTTAAGTAGTAATTAAGATTTGTTCTTGTGAATAGTTGATTTTTGATATTTGATTTGGATTAAGTAAGTTTTATTGACTAATTGCTTGCTGCTTTATTATCGTTTCAATAAATCATTTATTAACACTTTTTGTAAGTGTTTTGAGTCTAATAAATTTATATATCTTTTTGTTATTTAACTTGTTTGAGAATTTATTCAATTCATTAGTATAAGTTTCTAACATTGTCTTGTTGTTTTTGATCTAACACTTATTCATTATGTCTAGTTGTAAGTTTCCGGTTTTGTTTTTACCAGTTAAATTGTTGTTAGATTATTTTGAAGTTCATTATATTTAAGCTAAATTTAGTTAGACTTGAGCTCAGGCCAAACTCTTGAATTTGCAGAGTCGTTAAACCATTAGGTTAGTTGTAAGTAGTATTAATTGTTATTCGTTAAAATTAGCAACTTTGCAATATAAATATTATATATGTATATATATGTTTCTCTAATTGACTGCAAATGGGTTTTATTGTAGTTCTGCACCCAGTACACTGACATGCAAAGGTGGCTTGGCTAGAATTTCCTGGGAAGCGAGTGGCTGCTGTAAGGCAATAAATGTGCTATGCCCCTTTAAATGACCTCATGATGTTTGTTTCATGTTTTGTGATTTTTATTCCAAATTTTGGTGAAATTGAAACAAAAATGAATGAATATGATATATTTTAGTTTATTTTAACAGAATTAACCAATATTTTTCTGTTATCTACAATATATATTAGTTTTCAGAATTTTATAGTTCATTGTATGAAAAATTCAGTTTACTTAAAATTTTAAAAATATCATTTGATCTCATCCCAAAATCAGAATAACTTTGATGTATTAGACCAGTGGTTCTCAACTGCTGTGCCGCGGCACATTAGTGTGCCGCGAAAAATAAAGAATGAATTGTATGTAATTGCATAAATCATATATATTATTAGTGAAACGTGGTTTCCTGGATATCCCTTTTGCAGTCGAACCACTGCACTGATTCCTAAGTCATCGTTAGAAAAATCTAACGAGAAAAAACTTTCTTGTTATTCATAATTTAAAAATTAAGGAATAAAAATTAAATTAAAATTATAGTTTCTCTAAAAAGATAAAATCTGCAGGTGGCACTATAACTTAAGGACTGCCATTTAATGATCGGATGTACGAGTATATCAGTAATCTGAATTTAATAAATAAGAATAAATATAATAATCTGTTAATAAAAATTCATTGTTATATATTTTAAATAATAATTTAAATTTAGGTGTGCCGCCAGATTTTAAAATATTAAAAAGAGTTCCTTAACAGAAAAAAGGTTGAGAACCACAGTATTAGACTATAAAATTGACAAAATGGGATAAAAAAAAATCCAAATTCTATCGAGCCATTCAAATATCAACAATATTTGTTTACACATAATTTTAAAAAATATTTCAGTAACTGAAAATATTTAGGAATCACTGTCAAAAGAACATATTTTCAATAAATGCATACAAACCTAGGTATTAGATTTGTATGCATTTATTATCTATCTGATTTGCAAATCTAGATTAATAAATCAGGATTGAAGTTGTTTAACTTGATTTTTTATTGGCTTATTTTTTTTGTTCCACTTCCTTGATGTGTGTAGATGTAGATGTCAATGGCAGCAAATGGATTTATATTACTTTTTCTTGTAAACAAATATTTTTTAATTCATGTTTCATAAATACCAAAATTACTACTACTATGAAATATGTAAGGCAGAAAAACATTTTTTAATATTTATAAACTTTTTAATTATTTAAATTTGAAATATGTTTTATAAATGTATTATCCTTACTTGTGTGATGTGTGCATGAAAAAATACAGAAAAATTTATGTAGATTGAAAAAGTATAAATTTATTATAAATTAAAAAAAAAAATATATTTTTGTTATGTTGAAATATATACAAAATACTACAATTGGTTTTAACAAAGGGAAAAAAGTAATAAAAATATAAATTGATAGGTTTCATTAGTACATACTAATTTTACAAAAAATGATAAGACTTAGTGATGAATTATAATCAAAACTAAACTGATTTTAAAAAGTAATATCAATAATCGAAAAAATTTCTTTATTAAATGTTTATGAAATTATATTCATAAATTATGTTCTATAAACAACAAAATTTTTCCATGATGATGAATCTATCTTTGACATTAAATAATCTTCAAATATTTCTCTAACTATAAATTACAGAACTACACTAATTACTATTACCTAATTATCTAATTCCTGTAAATGAAGAGTCCATGCATATTTCCTGTTGCAAGATATTTTTCATGATTTGTGAAATCTGAAATGTTTGTTTAAGAATAAAAAAAATATGAAGGTGGATATCCAAATAAAAAGCTTGCCTTAAAGTAATAGCTAATCTTTCACCATAGCTAACAGGATTTCTGTGATTGGGGAAATGCAGAGTAGAAAATTTTTACTTTGCTGATAACATATCAAAAAGTTCAGGTGACATCCTAATAATAAATAAATAGTAAAATATAATTTGAAAATTGATATTTATACTTTGCAATTTTAAAATTACTTTTGCATTATGCCTACCTAAAGTATTTTTAAGAGTAATAATTTAGATCTTCATATCATAATTCTTGTACAAGTTTATGATAAGCATCTGATGCTTTTTTCAATCAATCTTCTCATTAATAATTCGTTTTAAAAGAGAAACCATTATTTGTAAAGAATTACGGAGCAGACATAAAACTGAGAATATTGAGAACATCTTAAATAAATAAAAACACAGCACTTCTTGCAGTAAAGTATCAAACTAAATTTATTAGCTTAGTACAAGCGAATATTTTTGATGTGCTCTTTGCGTGCCTGAAGAGGATGTGTAGCACATTGAAAACGTTCGCTTATATTTAAGCTAATAAATTTAGTTTGATACTTTACTGCAAGAAGTGCTGTGTTTTTATCTATTTAAGTAGTCTTAGTTGAAGCAGTTTAATAGTATTGTTAATTGAGAACATCATTTGTCATTTCCAGCATACAGAGTTATGATTACAGTCTGGTACCAAATTCAGCAATTAGAATTGTGTGAACTCAGATTCTGTAACATATTGCTGTAGTTAGATTATAAACCAACCTTAACACGTCATTATAGTACAGATATTACAAAATGACAAAACTTCCATTAACAAACTTCATGTTGTTATAATGTTTATTTCAGAAGTTTGAACCTATGATAATTCAGTTTTAATAATCATTTTATAAAGAAATAACATTTAAGCAAGCTAATATGTTGCTTATGTTTATGTTACTTTTTTTAAATCTATTTTCCATATTTCAAAGTATCATAAAATAATAATTCAGTGTATTCCAGGAAAAATAAGAATTTATTTTCTGGAACATACTGAATTTTTCTCATAAGATAAAATGGAGTTTTTAGTGCATTTGACATTAATAATTTTGTTATTGTTCTCAATAATTACTATATAAATATTGTTTTGTTAAAATTTTAGCAAGGCTCTATTTGTATATTAGATATTATAAATTTTAAAGCTTATAAGATCTAATATATCTTTAATGTTTTGATTTAGAGCATTAAAAGTTAGCATCTTTGTTAATTTTATATATAATACAAGAATATTTAAATGAAATGCTAAAATGTCAAACTTAAGAAAATAATTTTTCTTTTCAGTTTTACAAGCAATTAATATTCATAATAATCCATACGATACTACTAATAATGCACATGCTCTTGTTATTTGTACTGAATGGGATGAATTTTTGGTATGTTTATAGTTTTTAATAAATATAAAGTATTAATTTCTCATTTTATTTCATTAATCTAAATATTATTTTTAGACATTGGATTATAAAAAAATTTATGATCATATGTTCAAACCTGCCTTTATTTTTGATGGAAGAAAAATGCTAAATGTAGAAAAACTGCAAAATATAGGTTTTCATGTTGAAACAATTGGAATGAAAACCTCTCGTTCTGGAATTAATCGTAATTTTGCTGATCATTTGATTTGATAATATGTGTACATAGGTAAGTAAAAAATATTAATCAGCTACTACAGTATAATATTTGCCACTAATAAAAATTCAAATATTAATTCATATTTGTTTTTAATGAAGGATATTGACAGTACAAACAAGTTAAATGGCATCATCTTAAATGAAATACACATATACTTTGAAAACATGCTTATTTTTCCATCCAGATTATGAAGTTATTAGGAAATCTCAAGTAACTTTTTAGGAAAATAGTACTTTTCCTCCTATTGTGACTATTCATTTGACTCTAATGATGATCTCTGTTTACTGCTGTAAAAGTATATCATCAATGTAATGAAAAATCATTCGTTTTAATTTGTGGGTATGTCTTCATATATATTTTATCATCATCATATGTTATAAAACAATATGTATGTGCACATATACATACATACATACATATATACACTTTTCAGAAAAATTTATTAGTTAAATAACTTTTGCTAATCATTTTAAAATATGTTGTATTTGTTTAAATCAAGTTTGTAATTCAGGATTATATTTTTCAAAACAAGAATTACTTTGAAATTTGTTTTATGATTAATGAATAGTATATGATATATTAAAGTAGTAATAAAATATCTTATTTATAAATAATTTTTCTTGTTTAGCAAATCTTCAAGGATAATAAACAAAATAAACCCAATGCATGCCAAACAATCTCAGCTACTATAATGGAATTTTAATAATTTATTTCAAATTATTAAAATTCCATTATAGTATCAATGATTTTTTGGCATTGTTAGGCTTATTAGAATAAATATTTTGCAGTTTTATAATTTGCTTAATAAAGGTAAGAATCCAAATGGAAACAAATATAATGATAAAAATTCTTAATATTTTATGTTGTTTAAAATATAGAAGTGATAGAATTTATATTGAAGTAAAAAAATAGTAATAGAATTTATACTTTAATAAAGTGAAATATACATTACAATTTATTTTGGAATTATTATTAATCATTCTTCACAAGAAAAATTGCATAGTACAATTTGACATCAGATTGCTTGAACAATCTCAATATAACTGAATTGCAATAAATGATGGTAATGAATCATCTACATCGGGTTTCCAAATTTTTGGCTTCCTTGGGCCACATTTGAAGAAAAAAATTGTCTCGGGCCCGCAATTTTAACGATAGTTGTTAAGCAAAAAAGCTATATTTTACATTATTTACTAATTTTTTATGATATCCACCATGATAAATAAGCAAGAATGTCTTAGCATAATAATCTTTGACTTCTTTTTGTTCAGAAATTTTTTAAAAATGATTATCATAACTTAATAATCTTTGACTTCTTTTCATTCAGAAATTTTTTAAAAATCATTGACATCAAGAAGTTTCAAGTCATTGAAATAAGAAATATTTTTGAAAACGGAAATAGGAAATGTAAATAAAGAAGTTTTTTTTATTTAAATATCCAACTTCATTAAGTACATCAAAAACTAAATGTTTTAAGGCCGCATTCATTACAGCACTGGGCTGCATTTGGCCCGCAGGCTGCCGGTTGGACAGCAGCCTGTGGGCCGAATATAAATAAGAGAGACCTAGTTGTGTTTTTTACTTTTGTATTTACGGTAATATCGTGATTTTTGTTGTTTAAAGACATGAATTGATTAAAAACATTATCATAATGAACATAATGCATATTTTTATTACTCGACAGGAAATAATAATTTCATTGTTATTTCTGTAGAGAAAATGAAATAAGACAAATTGAAAACATAGCTAACTCTCATTTATTACATGGTTCTAACTTTAAAGAACTGAAATTGACAATATTTTTTAATTTTTATGGACAAATATATTAATATTTTTATTAGTCGAAGTTCAATATAAAATACGAACTAAAAAATTTTGAAAGTTGAATAACAGAACTAGGTATCTCTTATTTATTTTTGCAAAGTAGGCTTTTGTGGCATTTTAGAATTCACAAAATGTTATTCTTTTTAGTACCAGCATAATTTAGATGTACAATGCTTCATGCATTGAAAGCGGGTTTAGCCCTGTGTACTTCCATTGGCGCAGGTTGCAGCCTTCTTCAATGAATGTTTATCCTTGCGGATATTCTCTAAAGAAAGAAATTCCTTTCGGCAAATATCGATCTCTGAGCGGGGAATACATGAGAAATGATTTTTGTTATAACTGTTTGCCGCTTCGAGTTTTGACTAGGATAAACTAGAAATTCCGGACTTTGAAAAAGAAATGTTCAGCATTTCGAGTTCGGCCTAAGAAATTCTAGAACGTCCAACAAGCGTTAGGATGTTCTCGTTTTGACTAGGAAATTCTAGCATTTCCTGAATTCGTGTTTGTCCTGTAACATATATACTGATTAGAAAAAAAATTATTCCATTTAAATTGAACCAGTAGATTTTTAAGAAAATGTATTTTGATAAATAAAATTCTTTTAATTTTGAGTAGAAATCTGATATTGTGTCCACTTAATGGCCTATGTACAGAAATTAGTTATTCAGGTTTATAAATATCAAGTGAAATTGTCGTTATCGGCGGTTATTTCGTAATTCGTACCTATTGTTACAAAATTATATTACAAACCGTTATTCTATAAAACAGGATTAGCTGTAAAGATTTTTGTTGGGGAAATTTTTCTAAATCTCAATACAGTCACAATTCCTAAATACATATTATTATAACTGGAATCGTTACAATATTTTCCCGAAGATGTCTGTTTATAAAAGAAAATATTTTAATATAAATTTACTGATATTTTTATAACAATAGGCGAACACATTGTTATGCGTTTAACAATATTCTTTAACTTTCGATAAATTTAGTCTGGTGATTTGTTCGTCTCTCTTTCCTATTTCTGAAATAACTGCTATCATTCTTTGAGGTAAGTCCATTAAAGTATAAATTAAATAGAAATAACTACAAGTTATATGAGCCGCTCTCTTGCCAAATCGATTAACTCCACAATACGAAAAGTAGAGAAAAATGATAAAATAATATAAATTGTTTTTTAAAATTCCTTTCAAAATATAAATTAAAATAAACATTGTAGAATGTATTATTACAGGTGTAGCTTTTATCTAACGACATATAAAATGCATAATATAGTAAGGTTGGTTCCCACTATCCGCTGCGGAAAGCGGAACGGTCAAAACTCGTCGCAGATAAACGCGCTTGTGGATTCCCACAGTCGCGATAAGCTTCGCTTTCCCCAAGATTCTTAGTGCTGTCCCCATAATTCATTTCGTGTAAAACAAAATGGACGCTAATCAACGAAAGGCTCGTGTTGTTTATCAAATGATTCTATTAGCTGCATGATAAATGAGGAAACTGAAACAAAATCGAGGAAGAGATGTTGGATCGAAAATATTTATAAGAAATACGAACAATGTTTCTATGTAATTTTGATTAAAGAGATGAGGTTTAATGAAAGAGAATCCCATCATCTTGATTTTCAAGGTTGCCAACCATTTAACGTCACAAAATGCATGGATTTCATTGGTGGATAATATCTCGACGGATTTTACCGTCGCAGAAAAGTTAAATCCATCTAGACATTGGACGGTTTTTACTGTGCTGTATGACGTAAAAACTGCACTGCTTTATCTACAACACGCAACGCGCGTATTTCGCGGCGGTTCCGTCTAGTGGGAACTAAGTTTTAGTCGGTCATCGAGTTATGGTCGCAGTAGTCTCCATATGATCCGCCTTATTTTTTATTTTAATCATCTTTTACTTTGCTTAATATAATAAATTATTTATTTTACAAAGGTGTTATTCTATTAATATCCACATATAACGTAACCGATTAATTATTTTTTTTATGACAAAATGAACAGCTTGCCGTGACCAATTAATTATTTTTTATGACAAAATGAACAGTTTGCCGTTATTATGATTAATTATATTTTATGACAAAATGAACAGCTTGCCGTTAATATCTAATATATGCTATTATATTAAAAATTACTTAACTAAATTCTTATTGTATCCTAGACGACTAAAGAAAGATCTTGACTAAAATCAAAAAAGTTATTCAATAAAAACTAGTTAGCCAAACTTTCATGTAGGCCATGAGTGGGCAAAAGGCGGCCCGCGGATCGGATCCGGCCGCGAAGGCATTTTATACGGCCCGCGGCATAAACTAGAACACACTACAGTTTCAAGGCTCACATTTGTAAAATTCTACTCGAGAAGAGAGAATTAAATAATGGATATTCTGTAGTGTGAAATAATGGATACTCTCGCTAGAGTACACGTACACTACAGAGTTACTCCAAATTTTGATATAATTCGTAGGACGAATTATTTTTTAATGTTTCTTATGAAAATAATAGTTTCTACGAATGCTTTTGAATTCTTTGCATACAAACAAAAACTAAGAAAATAATACAAGAAATGTATATTTTAAAAATAATATTTATACACCAATATATTCTTTCTGTAAGTATCACAAATTTGGTTACACACGATAGCGATATTGACAAGAACGTGTGCAGATAAATTGGTGCAACCGCCATTCTTGTCCCGTGTGTTGGTAAGAGGAATATATTTGTGCAAGAATCAATCATGCTTGAACGTGAGTAGTCATTTTATGTAAAAATAGTTTTATTAATTATTAATAGATTAGCTAACGTTATCATCATTAATTTCATTACATAATGGCGTCATAAGGTTAAATTCGTCCTTAGATACATTTCAATTTTTATACTGCCCGCGTCATACTGAAGATTGTCAATTTCCCACCCCTGATGCTATTAACAGATATAATTTCTACATTAGAAAAATTTTTTTTTTCTATTATTTTCAATATCATATACCTAAGGCATAACTGAAGATCTTAAATTGTATACAAATCGTATACAAACAACTCAAAATCATATATTCTACAATCAATTACCGGATATCCTTGAGTTTCTGCTTCTAAAATGCATTCTTTTATATGAGTGGCTTAACTCTACATTCCACATACTGGATTAGTAAATAGCCAGAAATTACAAATCCTTTTTTATGAGTGGCTTAACTCTACATTCCACATACTGGATTAGTAAATAGCCAGAAATTACAAACCCCACTACTGGCCGACAATACCCATAGTAAGGTTAGTAATCGGGTGGACGATGGGATTCAACGGGCATGACTCTGACCATTCCTGAAAAATATGAAGATATGGGATCCGAGAATTGAATCCGGATATTCTAGAATGGAAACACATGTTTTCACTGCGATCATCCAGAACGCATTCAAAATCAAGATCAAACTTGATTCTTTCTTTATTTCCGTGGAAAATACAATTGCGTTGAATAAATCTGGCGTGTATTTATACTATATATATATGAATGCAATTAATTGAAATTAGTAGCTCGACAACCAAAGAACATACGTGCCAACAATATACTAAGAATTATTACAGGATCAATTTCAAATTCGGCACACTAACATAATCTATTTTAATATTAGAAACATCGGCGGGATTATCGCGTGGTAAAGCTGTGGCTTACCACCCTGGGGATCCGGGTTCAAATCCGGGTCTCTCACACCTGCAGTTTTTCAGGAAGGGTACGGGCCGGCCGGTTAAACCCCATTATTCAACCATCCGGTTGAACCCAAGATGGGTGTTGGCCAGCCTGTGATGGGCTCTATAAGTGGCAGACGCCAGATATTCAAGTTAACTTCCTCATATGGCGTGTATTTATACTATATATATATGAATGCAATTAATTGAAATTAGTAGCTCGACAACCAAAGAACATACGTGCCAACAATATACTAAGAATTATTACAGGATCAATTTCAAATTCGGCACACTAACATAATCTATTTTAATATTAGAAACATCGGCGGGATTATCGCGTGGTAAAGCTGTGGCTTACCACCCTGGGGATCCGGGTTCAAATCCGGGTCTCTCACACCTGCAGTTTTTCAGGAAGGGTACGGGCCGGCCGGTTAAACCCCATTATTCAACCATCCGGTTGAACCCAAGATGGGTGTTGGCCAGCCTGTGATGGGCTCTATAAGTGGCAGACGCCAGATACAGAATATCCCATGAGGATATGGCGGCTTAATTAAAACTAACCAATTAATATTAGAAACACATTTTCAGCTAAAATTGCAATCTGATGCCGAAAGATACGCATTTTGATAACGTTCTTCAAATTTCAATTGTGAGGAATGAATTATTGAATTTTTACGATTATAGATTTAGTAAGGGAAGTGAAATATACTGCACAATAAAAATTTCATTTTTATTATAAAATCGTGATATGTTATAATGAATTCAGTTTTGCTTAGATGTATTTTTAACTATCATCATATCGAATAAAATTTATTTGATGAAAATATTATTTTTCATTTAAATTAATAGTAATTTTCAAATATTAAACTTATTTGCATAAAAATATAGATTAATTATAAATTGCAATGTTAAATTTGCCATTTTGTTTTAAGGATATTTTTAAAATGTACTAATTTCGGAAAAGTTTTCTCGTTTAACTTCTTTACCAGAGCCGGCCTAAGCATCAAGGCGCCACTGTATGGGGCGCCTTACAAGATTATTTAGCCACTGTTGTCTTTAAAAAATTTAGGAGGCGCTATAAAAGAACTATGCAGCCTAAGCATCAAGGCGCCACTGTATGGGGCGCCTTATAAGATTATTTAGCCACTGTTGTCTTTAAAAAATTTAGGAGGCGCTATAAAAGAACTATGCAGCAGGGCCTCTGTTCTTTGCAAAATATCCATAATTTAAAAAATAATTATATTCAATGTATTGTAAGAGATTATTTGAAATAGTGAATTATTTTCAAGTTTAATTGATTTGAAATATAAATAAATCACAGGTATGATTTCAGTCGAAAATTTTGATACGTCATCCATCGGCAGAATTTTTTATCTTGAACTTAAGAAATTATTGAATATATTTTTTTTAAATTTATTTCCTTTATAGAGAAATAAAAAGTCAAGTCAATATTCTGCACATCAGATATTTTTGATGTACAGAATATTGTATACACAGAAAGACATTAAATTTCTTTCATGTGCAGCTTTAATGAACGTTGCAATTACATTTCCAGAAGATTTGAATAACATTATTTTAATCATTAATTTACCAGAGCCCTTTCAGCCGTCCGTCACCATCGAGTAACGAACGTTTCCGCTTCCCGGGACGAGGACCCAAGGGTTGGATTTTGGGAAGCATGTGTTTGGGTCGTATAATAGTGTTATGTAAAATAATTAAACGAGTGCTTGGTATACCGATGTATGAATGCGTAGAAAATTGAAATTGTTTAAATATGTTAGACATGTGCTGAGTGTTGGTATTTTCATGTTTGTATTAACAATTAAAATAAATATTGCATGAACAACAAAAATATAATGATAATACAATACAAATAAGGAAAAAAGGATAATTAAAATACAATATAAAAATAGACATATATAGAAAAAAATGAACGTATATAGAAAACAACGTATATACAAAACGTGTCACAAAACAATTGCACCAATCACTTCGAGCCCATCAACGTAGAAAAGGATAATTCAAATACAATATAAAAATAGACATATATAGAAAAAAATGGACGTATATACAAAACGTGTCACAAAACAATTGCACCAATCACTTCGAGCCCATCGACGTTTTAAAATTAAGCGCACCGGTCTGCAGTCACAACTGATAGAGCAGAAAGACAGAATTTCACTCATCTCGAGCCCATCGACGCTTTCAAAAAAAAAACAAAAAAAGATTCAGCGGACGGGCCACCATTCACAACTAACGTTTTAAAATTAAGCGCACCGGTCTGCAGTCACAACTGATAGGGCAGAAAGACAGAATTTCACTCGTCTCGAACCCATCGACGCTTTCAAAAAAAACTAAAAACGATTCAGCGGACGGGCCACCATTCACAACTGATTGGACAAAGACACAAACTGAGTCGCCTCGAGCCCATCGACGCTTTCAAAAAAAACAAAAAAAGATTCAGCGGACGGGCCACCATTCACAACTGATTGGACAGAAAGACACAAAAACACAAACTGAGTCGCCTCGAGCCCATCGACGCTTTCAAAACAAAACAAAAAAAGATTCAGCGGACGGGCCACCATTCACAACTGATTGGACAAAGACACAAACTGAGTCACCTCAAGCCCATCGACGCTTTCAAAAAAAACAAAAAAAGATTCAGCGGACGGGCCACCATTCACAACTGGACAAAGACACAAACTGAGTCACTTCAAGCCCATCGACGCTTTCAAAAAAAACAAAAAAGATTCAGCGGACGGGCCACCATTCACAACATTGCTTTGTATAAATCTTTTAGTTTAAATTTAACCAGTAGATTTTTAATAAAATATGTTACATTATATATGATATTTGTTTAATTTTATGTAGAAATTTGAATATTGTGATAACTTAAACGAATTCCGTACGTAGATCATAATCAGGTTTATAAATACGCTTATCGGAAGTTATTACTTACTTCATAGATATTTTTACAATATTATAATATGACAATTATTTATTCTCCAATAGAGAGAGTGATTCAGTAATGATCTCGTCATGTATAGTTAAGAAAGTATGTTTGTTCGTATTTCAGAAATTATAAAATGAATTTATAAGTTTTTCCAAAATTTCTAGTGTGTATTCGAGTAAAATTCGATTAGACCAATAGGGTTTATTGTGGAAATTTATCTAAACTTTAAATTCAATCATAATTATTTTATAATTAGAAGTTAGAAGATTTTCCCGAAAATACCGGTTTATAACAGAAAATATTTTTATATAAATTTCCATAAATTTTTATAACAATGTGTGAATACATTATTATTATTTTAACAATATTTTTCGTCTCTCGCTGAATTTCTTCTGTTATATATGTCCATCTTTCTTGCATTTATGAAATAACTCTGTCATTCTATAAGTAAGTCCAATAAAGTTTAAATTAAATAGAAATAAATAATTATATATATATACTGATTAGAAAAAAATCATTTAATTTTTAAATAAAACCAGTAGATTTTTAAGAAAATATATTGATATATAAGATTCTTTAATTTTGAGTAGTAATGTGAGATTGTTTCCATTTTGTGGTCTATGCCCGGAATTAGTTATTCAGGTTTATAGTGAAATTTTCGTTATCGGTGATTATCGCTTACTTCTTAGTTATTTTTACAAAATTATTATGTGAAAAATCTTTATAAGACGGAAAGATTCCGTAATAATGAGCTTATATTTAGTTCACAAAGTATATTTTTCGTATTATAGAAAACATATTGAAAGTATCTGTAATCTTTTCGAAAATTTCCAAGCTGCATTCGAGTATAATTAGAGCAGATCAATAGATTTTATTGTGTAAATCTATTTAAATTTTAAAATACCATTGCTATATATATATTACAAATACATGTTTTTACAATTAGGATCGTTAGAATATTTTCCCGAAAAAAATTGTTTATAACTGAAAATATTTTAATATAAATTTTCTGAAATTATTATAACAATGCGTCAACACATTGTTATGCTTTTAACAATATTCTTCAACAGTCGCTAAATTTCATCTGGTTTTATGTACAGTACATCTTTCGTTTATCTCCAAAGATTTATGCAGATTATTATTTTAAAGTCAGTCCAATAAAGTATAAATTAAACAGTAATAACTATAGATATATATTGCTTTGCGTAAACCATTTAATTTAAATTTAACCAGTAGATTTTTAATAAAATGTGTTATAAAAGATTTGTTAAATTTTAAAGTAGAAATTTAAGATGGTGGCACATTGTGATATATGTACGAAATTAGTTTATCAGGTTTGTAAATAGCTTCAGCGAAAATGTCATCACCGGTTA
Source organism: Olivierus martensii (assembly GCA_000484575.1). Lineage (NCBI taxonomy): Eukaryota > Metazoa > Arthropoda > Arachnida > Scorpiones > Buthidae > Olivierus > Olivierus martensii. The sequence goes on from AYEL01084708.1 coordinate 32,300, forward strand.
TTACTTATTCTTAGCTATTTTAAAAAAATTAAATATTTCAAATCGTTATTATATGACACTGAAAGATTCTGTAATTATGTGTTAGTATTTAGTTAAGAAAGTATTTTTATTCGTATTTCAGAAAATAAATTGAATGTATCTGTAATCGTTTCAAAAATTTCTAATGTATATTCGAATATAATTCGATTAATCCAAAAACAATTATTGTGTAAAATTATTTATAACTATTTTCTAAATTTTTATAGAAAATATATATTTTTACAACTAGAATCGTTAAAATATTTTCCCGAAGATATCTTTTTATAACCGAAAATATTTTAATATAAATTTACTGATATTTTCATCAACACATTGTTATGCTTTTAACAATATATTTTAACTTTCGGTAAATTACTTCTAATTTGTTCATCTGTCTTTTATTTCTGAAATACCCTCTATTATTCTATGAAGTAAGTCCAATAAAGTTTAAGTTAAATAGAAATATCTATATATATACTGAGTAGAATTAGGGTTGCCACCTCTCCGGGTTTCAATGAGTTGTATCCGGGCACCGGGTTTAAATATTATTTCTCCGGGTTGTGTAGTAAATCCCCCACATAATTATTAAAATAATATTGTATATTACAAAATTAGAACTTGTATGCAAAGCATGTAAAGGACCAAAGAGGTCTGTGGCGCATATCTTGTGTACGGAATAGCTAGTGCAATCATTAGTACAACATACACAACTGGTGCAAGTACAGTACTGACTATGTGCTATATAGTTGGCCCACTCTTTGCGATGTCCGTGCTTGCATGTGGCTCTTGTGTCCGGTAGTCAGGAGAGGTCTAACTTAAGGCTATAAGTAATACATATGTGAAAAGAATATTTTCGATTATAGGAAATACTTGAACCAACAAACTGTAACAGGATGCAGGTTGAGCTGGTAAAAGGTAGAATTATGCACAAAATGTAATTTTGAAACGAACTGTCGAGAATTTTATGAATTCATAAAAAAACTAGAAAATGCCAATTTTTTAAAGGCTGCTATGTCAGACAAGAAATATATATGGAAAAGTCTACATAAACACATTATTAATTATATGTTTTTCGAGAATTTTATGAATTCATAAAAAAAACTAGAAAATCCCAATTTTTTAAAGACTGTTATGTCAGACAAGAAATATATATGGAAAAGTCTACATAAACACATTATTTATTATATGTTAATTGATATAGATTGCATATTTTCTTTTTATCTGTTATTTTATATATACAAATACATAAAATTTTAAGGTATTTTTATAAATTTATTAATTATATGTTAATTGATATAGATTGCATATTTTCTTTTTGTTTATCTGTTATTTTATATATACAAATACATAAAATTTTAAGGTATTTTTATAAATTTTTATATGTATGTATGTAACGTAGATTCTAAATAACTACTCTGTGATCATTAAAATTGTATTTAATTTGTAGGAATTTTGGAATGGGATTTTTTTTTTATTAATAATAATTTATACAAAAATAAAAATTAAACATATGTATGTATGTGTTTTTTTGGTCATCATCTCCGGGTGAGACCTAGGTCTAAGGTGGCAACCCTAAGTACAAGACCACAGATAATTTTTTTTGGTCATATTGGTCATGGTCTCCGGGTGAAACCTAGGTCTCAGGTGGCAACCCTAAGTAGAATAAATTATTCCATTTAAATGAAACCAGTAGATGTTTAAGAAAATGTATTCTGATATATAGTATTATTTAATTTTGAGTAGAAATCTGATATTGTTTCCACTTAATGGTCTATGTACGGAATTAATTATCCAGGTTTATAAATATGTTAAGTGAAATTGTTATCCGCGGTTATTTATTAATTCGTACCTATTGTTACAAAATTATAATATTACAAATCGTTATTCTATAAAACAGAGAATTATTCTGTAATTATGTGTTTATATTTAGTTAAGAAAGTATTTTTATTCTTACTTAAAAATATATATATTAATTTATCTGTAAACTTTTCCAAAATTTCAAATATGTATTCGAGTAAAAACCGACAAGACCAAAAGATTTTTGTTGTGGAAATTTTTCTAAATCTCAATACAATCGCAATTGCTAAATACATATATAAAATACATATTATTATAATTAGAATCTTTAGAATGTTTTCCCTATAACTGTTTATAATCGAAAATATTATAATGTAAATTTTCTTAAAATTTTATAACAATGAGTGAGCATATAATCACACAATATTCTTTAACTCTCGCTAAATTTCATCTGGTTTTATGTATATCTTTCGTTTATCTCTAGAATAATCTGTATAATTCTTTCAAAATAAGTCTAACAAAATATAATTAGAGAAATAACCATACGTATATATTTCTTTGCGTAAACCATTTAATTTAAATTTAACCAGTAGATTTTAAAGAAAATATGATATACAATGGATTCCGCTTAATTGGGACAGCCGTGTAATTGGGACAAATCTCAAAGAACGACTATTTAATTTAAATTTAACCAGTAGATTTTAAAGAAAATATGATATACTAGCATACCCGTGCCCGGGCAATTCATGGTGTGTTAGTTAAGTTTCTCTTTCTCTTAAATTATAACTTTTTAGATGATCGTCAGGATTTTCTTCAATGTATTCTGAAAATCTTTCTCGTACAGATACGTTTTCTATTTGAAATATGTGTCTTTTCGAATGTTCACTTCTTTATCTTTCTTTCTCTATTAGAATTCTGTCGATTTGCTCGATCTTGCGATATCCGCCATTAAAAGCAGTATCATTGGGTTATAATGGTTACGTCCAAGAATCACATGTCCATTATGATACAATGAGACTGCTCAGTTACTAAGCAGACGATCTTAGCTGACCGATATCATTAGATTACTAACATGTCACGTGGTCACTGTAACCCAGTGAGGTGGTTCAAATAACGCTGATCTTCCATCTTTGATCTTTAGTAATTTACGCCAATTATAATAAAAAAAAAACAAATTTCTAATAATACCTATCTTAAGGCCTCCCTGCCTAAATCCCCTAACGAACAAAAGTTGTTTCATAAAAATCTATTCAGTCGTTCTCGTGTTATAAGTGTACACGTGCGCTCGGGCATTTCAGATTTATTATAATTATAGACAATGGATTCCGCTTAATTGGGACAGCCGTGTAATTGGGATAAATCTCAAAGAACGGAAACCAACTGATAAACTAATACATAATTTAAATACTTAATTGGGACAGTAGCAGAAAAGGAATTTTCAATTTTTGATATATATAAGGGATTTTTCGAAAGTATGGCAACACTACATACACTAATACTTGTTGTGTACTTTCTTACATAATTTTTATATAAGGAATTTTTTAAGGCCGGTATTTTATTGTACCGGTAATTTTTCAGGTTAAACCTTTCTACAAAACAATACAGACTAACACAATGGAGCGGGTCGTTTCTTATCGTCTTATTACGTACACATCGTCTACACACTGTTGCTGCACTAATATAAACATCCATTCTTTAGTAAAATTATAAGTAAATATCATCATTACAATATTGTATTCGGCAACATTAGCGTGATGAGAATCAGTTATCTATCGTCGTGAGTCTGGCAAGTGTGCTCTACTTAAGAATCTACCGTTACTCTACCTAGCAATATTCATTTACAATGTCGATTTTGTTTAAAATTTTAAAATCTTTGCCAAGATGTCTAGAAATTATTTTGCACTTTCAAGTAAAATTGCTTTGCTAGATAAAATTAAAAGCCAGCCATTTAATACTAAGATGTCTAGAAATTATTTTGTACTTTCAAGTAAAATTGCTTTGCTAGATAAAATTAAAAGCCAGCCATTTAAAATAAAGCTATCGTAGACTCGCTGATATAACTGGTGTACCAAAATCAAAAGGCCATCGTAGACTCCTGATATAAACTGGTGCAGTATACCAAAATCTACCATAGCGCGTCTCCTACAACAAGAAAATCAACTGCATGATGAGTGGGCATTACAGAAAGAAATTCCAGGAACATCCAAAAGAAAGCGTGATGGAAGGGATCCAGAAGTCGAAGAAACATTAGATCAATGGATTTCTATAGTTAGCGGGCGAGGCGTGAATATCAGCGGTCCAGTGTTGAAGAAGTCAGAGGAGATCTGTAAAAAATAATAATTAGGTACCTATTATTTATTTACCTACGAATTACATATTTTATAATTTATTATTACTTCGTTCAATTGGGGCAGCCGCTTAATTGGGACAAAATAGCTTAGCCCCGACGTGTCCCAATTAAGCGAAATCCACTATATAAGATTTCTTTAATTATAAATAGAAATTTAAGATGGTGACACTGATTTGTGTACGGAAATCGTTTATTAGGTTTATAAATGCATTATGTGAAATTGTCTTTATCGACACTTATTACTTATTAGATATTTTTACAAAATTATAATATGACTATTGATTGTTCTATAAGACAGAGAATTTTCTTGAATTTTGTTGATATTTAGTCCAAAAGTATGTTTATTCTTATTTCAGTAAATATATTTATCTGTCAACTTTTCCATAATTTCTAATGTGTATTTTAGTATAATTTGTATAGAAAATTGATTTGATTTTGTAAATTTATCTTAATTAAAATAACCAGTGAATTACCATTGTGATTTGTGTACGGAAATCGTTTATTAGGATTATAAATGCATTATGTGAAATTGTCTTTATCGGCACTTATTACTTATTAGATATTTTTACAAAATTATGACTATTGATTGTTCTATAAGACAGAGAATTTTCTTGAATTCTGTTGATATTTAGTACAAAAGTATGTTTATTCTTATTTCAGTAAATATTTATCTGTCAACTTTTCCATAATTTCTAATGTCTTTTAGTATAATTCGTATAGAAAATTGATTTGATTTTGTAAATTTATCTTAATTAAAATAACCAGTGAATTACTAAATTATTTCACAACGAAATTAAACAGCAAAAAATTTCCTGTTTATAATATAAAGAAAATGAAATTGTTATATATATTATATATATTTTATTCATAAAAATAAATCATATTTTTGAAAAATAATAAAATTAATTATATCTCCACATACTAAATCCATATTTTTGCAATTAGAAGCGTTAGAATATTTTCCCGAAAATATCTGTTTATAACCGAAAATATTTTAATATAAATTTTTTTGAAATTATAACAATGCGTGACACATTGTTATCCTTTTAACAATATTCTTGAACTCTTGCAAAATTCATCTAGTTATACGTACATCTTTCGTTTACCTCTAGAATAATCTGTATAATTCTTTGAAGTAAGTCCATTAAAGTTTAAATTAAATAGCAATATACATCTACAGTTATTACTTTGCGTAAATCATTTAATTTAAAAATAACGAATAGATTTTTAAGAAAATATATGATATATAAAATTCTTTAATTTTGAAAAGAAATCTGATATTGTTTCCACATTGTACAGTCTACAGTTATTACATTGCGTAAATCATTTAATTTAAAAATAACGAATGGATTTTTAAGAAAATATATTATGATATATAAAATTCTTTAATTTTGAAAAGAAATCTGATATTGTTTCCACATTGTACAAAATTAATTTATCAAGTATGTAATGTTAAGTGAAATTGTCCTTATCGTCGGTTATTACATACACAGAGGTTATTACTTATCAATTCTTTATTCTGTGAGACAGAAAAAGCTTGTTAAGTTCACAAATTATATTTGTTCATATTACAGAAAAGTTATTGAAAGTATCTGTCACTTATCGTCGGTTATTACTTACACAGAGGTTATTACTTATCAATCCTTTATTCTGTGAGACAGAGAGATCTTGTTAAGTTCACAAATTATATTTGTTCATATTACAGAAAAGTTATTGAAAGTATCTGTTATCGTTTTCAAAATTTTTAATGTGTATTCGCGTAAATTCCACCAGCCCATTAGATTTTATAGTGTAAATTTATCTAAATATTAATACAATTACAATTGCTAGATGCATATATAAAACACATATTATAATAATTAGAACAGTTAAAATATTTACCCGAAAATATCCGTTTATAACAAAAAATGTGTGTATTCGCGTAAAATTCCACCAGCCCATTAGATTTTATACTGTAAATTTATCTAAATATTAATACAATTACAATTGCTAAATGCATATATAAAACACATTATAATAATTAGAACAGTTAAAATATTTACCCGAAAATATCCGTTTATAACAAAAAATAATTTAATATAAATTTTCTGAAACTTTATAACAATATACAGTTGATTCTCGCTATTCGCGGTAGTTACGTTCCGTAAATACTTTGCGAATACTGAATTAGCGAATAGTGAACTTATTGTGCCTATGGGAAATAGAGCTTTAGGTTTCTGCGAACCTTTCTTCCCAACATTTTCATATTTGGTTTGTGTGTTTTTCTATTTACAGACACCTTATTTAATGTGCATTACATTACTTACAAATAATTACAGTACTGTGTACAGTATTATAATTACAGTAATCTTTATTTAATTATTTAAAACACTAATTATGTAGTAAATAAAATCTTAATTTTTATGGATAGTTGTTTGATGTGACAGCTGACACATTGTCTTTGTGAACTGCGTTGAAAAACTGCGTCGAAAAACTGCGTCAGCCTTGTCTGCGTGTTTTTTTGCCTCAGAACTTCTAAATTTCGGCGTAAGGAGCAAATGCGCAGGAAATTAGGCTCCTAAATTTGAGGCTGCATTCTTTTTTTGCCTCAGAACTTCTAAAATTTCGGCGTAAGGAGCAAATGCGCAGGAAATTAGGCTCCTAAATTTGAGGCTGCATTCAAGCATAGTATCACATTCTTCTATGGGACCTGCGAACAATATAAACAGGCTTTTGGCCTACTTGTGGTCTGTGGAGTGAGCACGGATAGGTTGCAAAGTCGCGAATTAGAACGAATGTCTATAATAATAATTAAACTAAGCCTAACGCTTAATGACTCTGCAAATTCCAGAGTTCGGCCTGAGCTCAGGTCTTTAACTAAACTCAGATTGTTTTTGACTTTAATTATATTTAACTACAGTTAACGTTCAACCGGTACAGTAAAACCGGAAATCGGAACTTACAACTGAAATTACCGATTAAAAAGTGTTAGAACTAGAACAAACGACAACGTTAGAAACTTATACTAATAATTAGAATAAATTCTCAAACAAGTTAAATAAAAAAATAGAAATTTATTAGACTCAGAAACATAGAAGGGTTAATAAATGCTTTATTAGAATGATAATAAAGCAACAATCAAATAATCAACAAAACTTGTTTAATCTAACTTAAATATCAACAATCCAATTATTCACAAGAAATAAACCTTAAATACTACTAAAATGCTACTACCTCCACCACAGATACAAACTTCAAGCAATCGTCGATCTTAACAAGAACTCAAATGTCACTTTGCCAACTTTACGATTGATACAACACCCCTGCTTATCACACAACAACAACTCTGAGTCGTCGGTTGCGTCAACTTTTATACCGGGTGATTTACAGTCCGGTGCTGCTTCATTTACATACTTATAAGTAACAAATTTAAAGTTATTGGCTTACAGAGTAGTCAATTCATGTCATCCTCTTTACAATTTAATTATAGAACATCAATATGAGATCATTCTTACATTCTCATATCGGACCAGTGGTAAAATCAGATGATGTCATTACCCGGGACAGCTCTTCCGGAGGATGGTTCCTGATTCCGTATCACGTGATTGCTAACGACGACGGAGAAGGTGGAAGTAAGTTACCTCGTAAACTAAAATATAATACGTTAGATAATAAGAAAACAACGATAAATAATAATGTGCATAATAAAATAAAATAGAATAGGTCGGAGTTAACTTCCTCACACTTCTCCCCCTGCGAAATAAGGAACTGCGTAGCATTTCCTCTAAATTTTGTCCGTCAGAGCTTACTCGCTTACAATTTCTGTAAACTTTTCAAAGCCTCACTGATAATCAACTTAATAAAGTTTCTCTTTTTCTATGAGCATTTAGTTGAAGCTTAAATCTAACATATGGAGGTAAATTTCTTAACATAACAATACATTATATCCATAAAAGGATGCTTGATCAATATCGATCGTTTGATGATGGGAAAATTTTGATATTTATTCCTTTCGAAGGCTGTAAGAGACTTTTTCCCTTAATATTTAAATTTTGTTAGTATTTTAGTGATCATCTCTTACAGTCATCGACGAACAATGTTTAATGTTCCAAAATATTTCAATGACTCAACTTTTTTGGATTTACAATTACTAGTGCTGAAAAAGAAAATTACAACTATACAACTTATCTTCTTCGAGGAGGAAGTCCGGCGAGACGACGATAGTCCACCCTCTGTGTTGGCCTAAGTCGTCGGGTTGGTATATTGGAACTTCTAGCGACATGTGGACCAGAAACAGTTCTTCTGATGTCGCTATCTACTGGTGCTCATGTCGTATTCTGAAACTATAGCCAAAGCTTTTCCCCTGCTCCACCTACTAGGGTACTACAGGGTATTTAACGTCTGCGAGAATAATCTCGGCTTAATCATTGCCTGCACTTAGGGGTGTGGACTCGCCTGATCACCACTCTGATCCACAAAGCGAACAAAATACGAATACGGCGGACTTGCTCAGGTTTGCCAGGCCTAGGGGTAAGAAGGCCGTATTCATATCTCGTGCACTGTGTCGCCGAAGCGACCTTTACGGGCCGAGAATCGCCTCCGTCCACAGAGGGAGCAGAGACACGAGGCGTGTATTTGCTACAAACTGGCGCTCATTACTGAACGACAGGACAGTTCCCGAAGGGATCGAAAACTCAACGGTTTTCTCACATCAAGTTCTACCAAAAATGGGAAATCCTTAGGACATCAAAGCTCCGGAGCAACCGCTGCGAAAATCACGACAACCTGCAGGAAGGTCGGAAGAGCAAAGTATACCCGAACCTTCCACAAGAGCAGAACCCTTACTAATAATCGCATTGGATGGGCAGAAGGCATGACGACCAGCCGCTCAACTTGAAAAGGGGCGAGAATCTCCCCCGGTTCGATCACCGATGTAGCCTACTGTCCGTGCCAGACTGGTGGCCACCTTAGGGACGATATCAACCAACGCCGTGCAATGGCCGGGCTCCTGGCGCCTGGCCATGGCCGAATATCGCTCGGATCAACACCCCGAAGTTTTATGATTCCCTAGGAAGCAAGCTTCCCCGGCCTCTGGTAGAATCAGCCCGAGCAATGCCAATACGTCGGGTGGGTACCGGAACGGCTTCTATCCCTCCACCATTCATCCCTTCTGTGGACACCGGAACGGCTTCTATCCCTTCACCATTCATCCCTTCACTATTCATTCCTTTGGATCAGTACAATGCCTTGGGATTGGGACCCTTATAAAGGACTCGTACCTCACGCAGGACATACGTTGGGCCAATTCTTAATCCTGGACCTGCAGGGACTTGGGCGGTCGATCGGCAAACTACAGAGCTCCCACTGGTGAGGGTAAGTGTGCAGCCCCGGCTCTACCGGCCCAGAAAGAATTCCTTCACCTGGGGCAGTGTCAGATCTACCCGGGTGACCAGTTCGAGTTCTGCCCGACACCGCAGGGCCTTCTCTATAGAAAGTCAAACGAGGCCTGAAAAATGGAACGGACTTCAACCAATCTCCCCCACATCTCGGATACGGGTTTCCCAGGCCTGAAGGACACTGGTGTGCTTACTGCATGTGCACCTTCTTCCAGTGTGGGGATCTTGGAAAAATGCCATCTCCACATGGGAGTCTCTTAGTGTACCCAGACACTATGACCTTATTGGCCCGGCTGCGGATGCACAGATACAGACATAGTGCCTGCCGGCAAAAGCCCCCTCACTACGTCAAGGTGGACTCCCCTCGAGGGGGTATCTACAGATGTGGTAGGTCTTGCACTGTCGGCATCTCCGATGATGTTCCTCACTGGATATGATGGCCTGTTAAACAGGCGGTACTTCTTTAGGTTGGCAATATGTTGACCACCATGAATCGCCCCACTAACTGGATCCTTTAGATCATATAAATAGTTAAGTGGAGATATCACCTTCGAAACTTCGTAAGGTCCTGTCCATTTGGGTGCCAATTTGGTGCTGATTTGTCTATGGGCAGAAGAAATAGGATGAGTTTTTAATAGTACAAGATCACCCACCTGAAATGTTTGTTGTCGATGATGACGATTATAATGCTGTCTCTGTTGATTCTGCGTGGAACGGATATTTCTTTGGGCTGTATTCATAATTCTTTGGAAGTCATTTAGCTTATCCTCAACAGACGTTAGTGGGTTCGGATACTGAGTAAGGTGGTCCCACAGAAGCATGATTTCTCGTCCCAGGTGTGGTTTCACCGGTGTATATTGGGAAGAATCATGGACGGTTGACCGGATTGCTAAAGCTAGCTTCTGTAGATGAATATCCCAATCTCAGTGATTCTTTAGATGAGTTTTTAATAGTACAAGATCACCCACCTGAAATGTTTGTTGTTGATGATGACGATTATAATGCTGTCTCTGTTGATTCTGCGTGGAACGGACATTTGGGACATTTGGATGGACTTTCTTTGGGCTGTATTCATAATTCTTCGGAAGTCATTTAGCTTATCCTCAACAGACGTTAGTGGGTTCGGATACTGAGTAAGGTGGTCCCACAGAAGCATGATTTCTCATCCCAGGTGTGGTTTCACCGGCGTATATTGGGTAGAATCATGGATGGTTGACCGGATTGCTAAAGCTAGCTTCTGTAGATGAATATCCCAATCTCAGTGATTCTTATTAATGTATGCTGTGATCATACAGCCTAAAGTGTAGTTGACCCGTTCTGTTAAGTTCGATTGGGGATGGTAGGGAGTGATGAACACATGCTTTATTCCCAACTGGGTTCAGACTTCGACCATCAAGTGTGAGATGAATTGCGGTCCATTGTCAGAAACTAAGTGTGAGATGAATTGTGTTTTTGGTAACCAATATCTACAAAAATACTCCATTAATAATACATTTTACTACTGTTTCTGTTTTAATGTCTTTTAAAGGAAACAGTTCAACCCATTTACTAACGTCAGCATAATAAAATAATAGGATAGGTCAGAATTAACTTCCTCACAAGGTAATGAGAAATTTTTTGGCAAATCGATTCAGAGACTACATTTGGTAATAAAAAACTTCCTTTTTCCCTTGTGAGAATCATGGAAATATGAACTATATTTGCAATGTATAAGAAAAATTTAATACATCAAACAAAGAAATTGTGAAAGGGAGACGGCAAATCGATTCAGAGACTACATTTGGTAATAAACAACTTCTTTTTTCCCTTGTGAGAATCATGGAAATATGAACTATATTTGCGATGTATAAGAAAAATTTAATACATCAAACAAAGAAATTGTGAAAGGGAGAAAGCTAAAAACATCGAACAAAGAAACTGTAAACGGGAGGAAGAAACTTAAGATTGAAAAGAAAGCATTTACCGAGTTGCACTGCCTGGCACAAAACTTCATTCTCAATGTCGTAAATCTCGAAAACAAAAAAGGATTACGTATTGTGGGCAAAGGATCGTGCTTGTGCAGGTGTCCAGCGACTATCGCAGTAGACCCCACCTGCAAGTGAAATAATAAACAATAGTCGGGAACACATCAGAGCCTGAGAATTTGAGTTAAATGTCACGTTTTGTCCCGGGCTTGGGGGTGTTATAAAAAGGGGATCGATCACCGACATCGACAGAGAGAACCTGAGGGAGAACGGAGTGAGAACAGGAAAAGGAGAGATAAGAAAAAGAGGACGTAACAGCTCTCACCACCGCCAAGGTTTCACAACCGTCATCCCGCTCCTCCAACTGCACCGTACTAACACAGTCAGATCCCATACACAAGAAGAAAGGTATTCCCCCACTTTGAGTCATTAGTTAACGACGAAATTACCGCCCGAAGCCGTGCACCGTTAGAAGAAGACTGCCAAGAAACCAAAAACTGGAGGACGATTATAAATAGGTCCCCGTGCGAACGAAGATTTCATTAGGAACTCTGAACTGTAAACAATTAGTGTTGTGCTTGTGTAAAGGTTTTAACCAAAAACTGGAGGACGATTATAAATAGGTCCCCGTGCGAATGAAGATTTCATTAGGAACTCTGAACTGTAAACAATTAGTGTTGTGCTCGTGTAAAGTTGTGTTAAGTCAAGATCCACCAAGAATCTATTGTTATATAAGGTATTTATCCTCCCCTTTATGGGATATGTTGTAATTCTCTCTTCATCTCAAGAATAAAGATCCAAGGTATTAACTGTACGAGCTGTTTATCGTTGTTTCCTTGAGCACCTTCCATCCTTATTCACAACTTTAACCCACATCATCATCCACTAGGCAAACCCACCTATTTTGTCAGGATTATTGGAAACGATCCCGACTGGTGTCAGATCCTGACATTGTCCACACAAGGCTAAGGCCTGTAAAATATTGTCAGGATTATTGGAAACGATCCTGACTGGTGTCAGATCCTGATATTGTCCACACAAGGCTAAGGCCTGTAAAATATTATATCACATCCCTGGCGTCTCACACTGGTGTCAGGAGTGGGATTAATTAATTAAATTAATTGAGGTCTAATTGGGACCAGAAAGGGCTTATATAATAGTGGAAAAAGTCTTGACTTCAAAGATGGAGAATACGACTCAACTGGAGACAACGACCCGAGAGGCAGCTCCTGGATCTTTCTCCATGTTCGCTGGCATGCTCCAGAGTTTTGGAAGTGAGCCGACTTTGTGAGTAATGGACTACATCGAGGAGATCATGGGAATGGCACTCTGGTCTGAGTGGCAGATGTTAAGTATAGCAAAATGTAAACTTACCAGTATAGCACGAGAATTTGTGTGGAGAGATTTTAAAATGAAAGATATAACTGATTATAAGGAATTTAAGGCATTAATTATTAAGCACTTTACAAAGATACCATACAGGGTTAGATTACAAAAATTTCAAACGTGCATGAATCAACAGGGAGTAAGAGTTCAAACATATGCGGTCAGACTCCAAGCTCTTGGTGCAGAAACTACCATTGAAATAGAAATTGCCTCGAATCAAGAAAGAATAATAATTGAGCGTTGTAAAAGAAGGGAGCTAGATGAGCGCATCTGTGTTCAATTTTTAAATGAGATTAATGATAAAATTAAACAAAGGGTGATGTCACAGGACATCTGAGGAAGCGTTGCTAGCTGCCGAGTGTGAAGAATTGATAGAGCAGGTAATCGGCAAACAACGACCTTTTGTCAGTAAAATCGAATAGTTAGAGGAACCAGAAGCTGTAAGAGACGATTCGAGCATGACAATATGAAGCACTGATGATACCAAAGCTTTACAAGCTGCAATAAGGCAAATTAGCGATAAGTTAGAACAAATTAGAATCTAAATCAGAAAATTCAGCGGGTCCAAAGTTGCCGATAACACAGCTACACATCCGGCTGACTGAGAATGCAACGATGCTGCCGCAACATTATGAATACAGTTGGCTGTGACCGCGCTATAGTTACGAGCCACTGCCGAACAGAAACTTTAATAACTGGCGTCAGTCATCTTGTTTAGGAAGGGCACAAGGCTATAACAGAAGGCCTACTGTCAGATTTTTGACGCCTCGAAACTCAGGCGCACTACGAGGTAGAGGACAGTATCAGAATTTGTTCCTGATCTGACCACGTATGGAGGGACAAACTTGAACTACCCAACCACAAAACTCCCGCAGTAATAATTATGGTCAGTAAAATAACAATAGGATCTCTCAACTAATGCGGAACAAACTTAATAAACCAACGTGAGGAAAGAAACAGCCGACAAACGCCTTCACATGCAGTTATTTCTATAAAAGAGCGGAATAAGGCACAAAATTTAATAAGGAGAGAAGTATATTTAATTGGAATACACAGTGCAAAGGCATGTTCGAATCTAAATCATCTCGAGATACCGAACTCAGTTTAAAGTGTATGATAAACAGATGGCCATGCTGTTTGACAATAGATACGGGAGCCAAAGTCACTCTTTTATCTAGATCCTTCGTAGACACGCTGGGAAAACTTCCATTCCCGTTCTGTGATTCTAGTTTAGAATTACAGTGTCACAGGACATTGATAAAAACTTGCAGAAAGAAAACTCGTACTTTTCGTATCGGACCACTGAAATTTAAGCACTTTTGTTATATAGTCGATCCGCACATAACTATTCCAGATGAAAAGTACGCGTTTTCTTTCTGCATCGGACCACTGAAATTTAAGCACTTTTGTTATATAGTCGATCCGCACATAACTATTCCAGATGACGGAATTCTAGATCACGATATAATAAAAAAAGGTAATTTAACCATTACCTTGCTTAATGCAAGACTTATTTTGGCTGACGGCACACAAGTAAGTTTTGGGGGTAAAGTGTGCGATAGAAAGGAAATTTTGCGGTCAAAACGCGCGATCGCCCTGTTAGAAAAAGTACCACTCAACAGGTAATTTGTGGTCACAAAAACAAAATATGTACATAAAGAAGGTAGACTTGACACGCAAGAAGATCCTCAGGCTAGTACGAGTAGGGAAAGTGCTACAACTGTTTATTTGCTGGAGGATAAAGTCGTACCATCCCTTTCTGAAATAATTGTATTAGGAATACAAATGGGGTTCAAGAAAAGAATCAGGTCGGTGTGATAGAATCTAAATCCCTAAGTACACCAGGATTTATTACAATGGATGTATTAGTTAAAACAAAAACGAAGGGTAAAGCAATACAAATGGGGTTCAACAAAAGAATCAGGTCGGTGTGATAGAATCTAAATCTCTAAGTACACCAGGATTTATTACAATGGATGTATTAGTTAAAACAAAAACGAAGGGTAAAGTACCCGTTAGAATAATGAATGCTACTACAAAGCCAGTAAAAAGTTACACAAACAACAGGTAGTAGGGAACTTTCTCCCGATGTTGGAAGAGAAAAAGGACATGCCTATACCAAAAAGTCGGGAAAGACCAATGTAGCTATTAACCTGTCACAAAAACAGTTTAGAAATCTCTTCAATTGGACAAAATAGGCAAAGATAAAAAGAAACCATTGCTGGCATTATTATATAAATATCGACACGTTTTTGCCGCGAACAACTACGATTTGGGCTATTGCAACGTGGTCGAACAATCTCGACGTGCGTCGTCGTCGAGATTGCCCATGGGGCTGAGAATGTCCCAGCAACTTGGCAATGTGCTGCCAATCATATTTTACACGGGCTCAGAAAGAAAATCTGTCTGAACTATTTAGATTGCATTTTAGTGTTCAGTCAAGACTTCGAAAGTCACTTAGAACGCTTAGGAATGGTGCTGTAACGATTAAGTGATGCGGGAATTAAATTAAAATCTAAGAAGTGCAGTTTTCTACAGCGTCAGATTGTTTTTAAGGCACGAAATATCGGAGGAAGGAATTAGGCCAGACCCAGCGAAAATTGAAAGCGTGATTAATTTTCCTCGACCTAAGAATGATTCTGAGGTTCGATCTTTCTTAGTGTTAACTGGATATTTTCGCCGACACATCGAGTCATACGCAAAAATAGCAAAACCACTTACAACACTATTAAAGAGCAACATTAAATTTGATTGGAACAATGCATGCAAAGAAGCGTTTCAAAATTTAATAGAAATTTTGACGACTGTGCCGTTATTATGTTCTCCAGACTAATCAAGGGTTTATTCTCAGCACTGATGCATCTAGTTATGCAATTGGAGCTATTTTATCACAGAAAGATGAAAGGGGAGAACTCCCAATATATTACGCAAGTCGCAAGTTAAAACCGCCGGAAGTAAACTATAGCACTACCAAAAGAGAGTGTCTTGCAATCGTTTGGGCAATTAAGTATTTTCAGCCTTATTTATATGGCGACCGGTTCGAGATTCATACTGATAGCCGATCACTGCGATGGTTGATCAACGTAAGAGATCCCAGTTCGCGACTGGCAAGGTGGAATCTCCAGTTTCAAGAGTATAATTTTAAAGTTATTCATAAAGCGGGGAGAACTCATTCAAACGCAGATGCTTTAAGTCGAATTCCGATTGGTTCGATCGAGGAATATTGTCCCATTTATAGTATCGATCAGATAGGGGAGCAGCAAAAATTAGATACTAAGTGTAAGGAGATTATACAGAAGCTAACAGTCAGATACAGCCGAATTAACAGGTGAATATGCCGATTATTTCCTCGATGGAAGTGGCATACTGAATAAAAAGAAACAGTGCCAGTACCGAAGAGAAACTTGGCATCAACTGGTGGTGCCAAAGTCATTAGTGGGTTATGTATTAAATGTACAGTATTTCATAATGTGCCTACATCGGGTCATATTAGCGCTAAGAAAATGAAGAAAACAGAAACTCAGTTTTATTGGCCAGACATGAATAGGGATATAAGGAAATACTGCAAGAGTTGTACTCAGTGCGTGTTACGCAGGCGCCAGAACTGATGCCGACAAGCACCCTTACAAATTTTTCAAAATTAACGCAAGTTTTGGAGAAACAGCACTCGATATTGTAGGACCATTACCTATGACTCAGAGAGGCAACAAATACATTTTAATTTTCGCAAACAGCACTCTATATTGTAGGACCATTACCTATGACTCAGAGAGGCAACAAATACATTTTAATTTTCGTAGATCACTTTTCTAGGTATGCAGAATGCATTCCTCTGGCAGAAATATCCACAAAAACAGTTGCAAAAGCATTCGTTACTAACATAGTATTATGTTATTCGGTCACGAGGCAATTGTTAATCGATAGGAGGACAAATTTTATTGCAAGAGTTATGAAAGAGGCAGCGGAAAGCCTAAGAGTTAAACGACTTCTAACCACCGCCTATCACCCGATGTTTAACGGAGTGGTAGAGTGCCTAAACAAAACTCTAATAGACATGTTGGCACATTATGTTCAGAAAAACCAGTCACAGTGGGACGAGATGTTAGCATATATTCTATTCGCATACAATATGAATGTAAACGCCTCAATAAATGAAAGCCCCTTTTTCCTATTATACGGTCAAGATCCAACCTACGCTTTTGATATAATTACTAGTCCGAATATCGCTACATACGACGTGGGAGAGAATTTTACAACGGAATTAAAGCTGCAATTAAAAGAGGCACATAATCTTGCCCAGAATTATTCACAAATTTCCATCGAGAAGAGAGAGGCTTATCATAGCACCAAAATGAAGCCATATCATTTTGCGGTAGGAGATTGCATTTTCTTGAATCAGATGTATGTCCCGCCTGGAACTAAATGCAAGTTTTATCCAAGATTTACTGGTCCATTTCAAATAATAGAAGAGACAAGTCTGGTAAATTTTGTGGTCGAAAATATTAAGACAAAGAAACGCATTCACGTACACGCTAACAGATTGAAACCTGCTGTAACGATTATAAATAGGTCCCCGTGCGGACGAAGATTTCATTAGGAACTCTGAACTGTAAACAATTAGTGTTGTGCTCGTGTAAAGTTGTGTTAAGTCAAGATCCACCAAGAATCTATTGTTATATAAGGTATTTATCCTCCCCTTTATGGGATATGTTGTAATTCTCTCTTCAAGAATAAAGATCCAAGGTATTAACTGTACGAGCTGTTTATCGTTGTTTCCTTGAGCACCTCTCTATCCTTACAACTTTAACCCACATCATCATCCGCTAGGCAAACCCGCCTGTTTTATCGGGATCGTTGGAAACAATCCCGACTGGTGTCAGATCCTGACGTTGTCCACACAAGGCTAAGGCCTGTAAAATATTATATCACGCCCCCTGGCGTCCCACACCTTCCCTCTCCAAAGAGAAAGAGAAAGGGTGCACTTTGTTACCAATATTTTCACTGGTCAGCGGGAGTCCCTTCCCTCTTCAAAGAGAAAGAGAAAGGGTGCACTTTGTTACCAATATTTTCACTGGTCAGTGGGAGTCTGTGAATAAGTGCGCAAGCTCCGCGAATAACGATTTTGTGGTTACAAATAAATTTTCGCGAATATGGAATCCACGAATAACGAGAATTGATTGTATGTATATTTTTGTGCTTTTAACAATATCCTTTATCTTTGCTAAATATCTTCTGGGGTTTGTTCATCTTTATTTTTGAATTCTGAAATTACATCTATTATTCATTGAATTAAATCCGTTAAAGTTTAAATTAAACAGAAATAACTATATACTTGCTGATTAGAATAAAGCATCCCATTTAAATGAAACCAGTAGATGTTTAAGAAAATGTATTATGATATATGAATTCTTTTTATATCATAATACAGTCGATTCTGCTTAATTGGGCCACCGGATAATTGGGACAGCCACCTAATTGGGCCAGATCTCAAAGAATGGAAACCAAACTAATAAACTAATATATAATTTAAACGCTTAATTGGGAAGAAACCAAATTAATAAACTAATACATAATTTAAATGCTTAATTGGGACCAGTAGAGGAGGAGAATTCAGCAATTTTTGACATATTTTAGAGATTTTTCCAAAATATGTCAACACTACGTACACTAATATTTGGCAACACCAGCGTATGTGAATCAGTTATCTATCGTGCATTTGGCAAATATGAGTCTGCTTAAGAGTCTAATGTTACTGTACCTAGCGATATTCGTTTACAATGTCGATTTTATTTAAAATTTATAAATCTTCTGCTAAGATGCCAAGAAATGATTTTACACTTTCAAGTAAAATTGTTTTCCTGGATAAATTTAATATAATTATTATAGGAAAATTTAGAATCAATTTCGCATTTGATTATTACAAATGTCGAACCTAACATAAAAAAAAATTTTTACATATTTTATACCCCCTTTCCAATTAGGGAGATTACTAAGGGGGCGGGACCAGTTCCAACCATGGGCTGCACCTACATCCATGGAGGGGGCAGGATGGTAAAGCTCGGGGATCACCGGGCCGGGCCCAGTACCGGGACCGGACCTGGGACTCAAACCCGAGTCGTCCTGCATGGCATGCCGATGGGCATAACCTCTTGGCCATCCGGCCCCTTATAAAAAAAATTGTTAAAAATCAATGCAATACCATGCATCCAATTAAAAATTCCATCCATTCTCCGAAAAAATCCGGAACCGGACCTGGGACTCAAACCCGAGTCCTCCTGCATGGCATGCCGACAGCATAACCTCTCGGCCATCCGGCCCCTTATAAAAAAAAATTGTTAAAAATCAATGCAATACCATGCATCCAATTAAAAATTCCATCCATTCCAAGAAATTCCAGGAACATCCACAGAAAGCATGATGGAAAGGATCCAGAAATGGAGGAAGCATTAGATCAATGTTTTTTTATAATTAGCGGCCAAAGCATGAATATCAGCGCCCAGTGTTGAAGACGAAGTCAGAGGAGATTGCCAAAATCTAATAATTAGGTATCTATTTTAATAAAGCACTAAAATAAATACCTAATTATTATTTATATACCTGTGTGTTACACATTTTATTTTAGAATTTATTACTACTTCGTTTAATTGGGGCAGCTGCTTAATTTGGCCAAGATGGCTTAGTCCCAATTAAGCGGAATCCACTGTATTAAGCGGAATTAATTAGGACAGGTTGGGACTAAGCCATTTTGACCCAATTAATTGGCTGCCCCAATAAAACGAACTAATAATAAATTCTAAAATTATGTAATACGTAGGTAAATAAATGATTAAAAAAATAATAATTAGGTACAGCTCCAGCCAAAATGTTTGTTTGGGACAGGTTGGGACTAAGCCATTTTGACCCAATTAATTGGTTGCCCCAATAAAACGAACTAATAATAAATTCTAAAATAAAATATGTAATACATAGGTAAATAAATGATTAAAAAAATAATAATTAGGTACAGCTCCAGCCAAAATGTTTGTCACTTTCAACTAGGCGCTGGAAACCGGAAATCATGATCGGCTACAGTTTCCAATCCACATAGCGTGCTGCCTACATTGAGTGCGTTAGACGTGGCCCACACACATTCAATGTAGGGGAGGTGGGTTACGCAAAGCATGGGAGGTAAATTGGCAAGACTGATCGCTCTAAAGTATTATCACTCGCAGCATTACTTTTT